>QEPC01012435.1:2191855-2207976 GCA_003113815.1 Sphenodon punctatus
GGGGGGAGCGGGGAGGCACATGGGGGCGAGTGTGGGCACACAGGGGAGCGGGGGGGCACATGGCATCGAAGTTGGAATGTGGTTTTTATTCACTTGATGTGCAGTGTTTGTTTTGATGCTGCATTTGAGGGATCTGTGGATACCTTTGCAGCCTTATGGGAATAGTTTGGTTTATGGTTTTCTGTTTTTTTAATGGGTTTTGTTCACTTGATGATGTAGAGTGTTAAATACTAATTCCCCCCCAATGCACATGCAGCAGAGGGTGAGGGGGAATTAGTATTTAATGCCCCATGATTCAATTGAGGTTTTGAAATCCTGAGATGTAACTGTTAGTCTGGTGATTTTAGATGTTTTCAGACTGCTGGAAATGTGATGGTTGTGATTCAATTGAGGTTTTGAAATCCTGAGTTGTAACTGTTATTCTGGTAATTTTAGATGTTTTCAGAATGCTGGAAATGTGATGGTTGTGATAAAATTGAGGTTTTGAAATCCTGAGATGTAACTGTTTGTCTGGTGATTTTAGATGTTTTCAGAATGCTGGAAATGTGATGGTTGTGATAAAATTGAGGTTTGAAATCCTGAGATGTAACTGTTAGGCTTCATTCAGATGTGCGCTTAATTCACACAGCAGCAGCAGTGGCGGCATTGTGCGATTTAAAGCAATGCACACTTCCAGGTTGGTGTGAATGCACCTAGTGCGCACAATTCAGCATAATGCGAACTGTCAGAGTGCGGTTTTAAAAGCTGCTCTGAGGGACTTCTGAAGCAGGGATTGGGATCCCTCCAACACACATGCAGCAAATCCCTTCTTCTTGAAGCAGTATTCTTGCCCTCTGCTCTGTGTGTGTGTGTTGGGGAAGAATTTTAAAGCCCCATGAATCACAATTTTTTTTAAAAAAAAAACCCCACACATAAACCACATGCAAACGGTGTTTTGTTGCAATCCTTGATCTGGTGTAAAAACGGTGACTGGTGGGTTTCAATCTGTGGTTTTAAATGGAACCAATGATAATCTTGCATGGTTATGTAGAATGCATAGCATTGTCAGTCCTCCTCAGTATCATGAACTACTGGACTCAGGCTGTAACTTGGGTGCTTTACAAGGATGAGTGCCTGTGTTTTGGGTTTATAAATTATTTATTTTAAGATTGATGTGCATGCAAACTATGTTTTGGATGTTAACCCTGGGAACTCCTTGCTGCTGGGATATGCCACCTACCGTTGCCCTGGCTCCGCCTACCGTTGCCCTGACTCCACCTACCATTGCCCTGGCTCCGCCCCTAGGCTAGCTGGCCTTACTGCCCCTCCAGACTCAAAACCCACCAGCCACCTCTGAGTCTGATTGGGGATGGCGTTCCACGGCCTCTTAGTTTTTTATTTGGCATTGGTGAGCCAGTTGTTAGTCAGTTTCAAACTGGTAATAGCATATGCACTATGACACCCTCTCAATCCAGGGTGCAATAGCAACGGGAGCCTGAGGTGGAGGTGTTTCCTGCAGCGGCTGATCCAGTGCAAACCTTCTTCCAGTGGGTTAATAATATGGAGCATTAGATGTCGAGGATAGCGGATGTTCTTCAGGGCAGGCAACCTACTGGTACCAGCGTGGCATTTGCAGTGGATTCAAATTCAGGTGAGTTGACCTCTTCTACAACTGTTATCAGTTGTGGATTAAACCAACAACAGGGATTTAGTGGGGGTAGTCAAGTAGCTCTGCAGGCGACACCATTATAGGCTCCAAACAAGTGGCTCAGCAGGATGCTTTGGGTTCCCAAGGCAGCCAGCAACCAATGCAGGCTGCTGCTCTGGGTATGGGGCAGCCAGCACAATCTGGGGCTCAACTATTAGTGCAACAGGACTCCACTAGATTGGTCTGGCTGAACAATGTATGGAGACCTCTGGGATCAGTAGCTGGAGTTGGGAGTGGGTGTGGTTCTAGCCAAATTAGTGAGAACAGCAGCAGCGTAGCTTTCACAAATACTCCTGTGTCATCTGAGATTTTACAGCCCACTATGACCCCTGTAGCTGCTGCTAGCATTGATGCTCCACCATTAAAGGAGGGATATGCTGAGATGTCTGCACCAATAGGTAACTATATGGGGTGGATGGTGTTCATTAGTCCCGGATGGATATGGACATTTATTTGAGTAGTTTACGGGAATTGTTAACACAATTGCTTTGACACTGTCTGGGTTTTTTATTGGCTATTTGGTGGGGGCAAACTGTAGGTGGCAGTAGTCAGTGCCAATAGGTTATATATAGAGCTCTCTGGATAGGTCTGGGATTATAAATTGGACGGAAGTGGAGGAAAAGGTGAGGCACCTCAGCGAGGTGAGGGAAGGGTGAGCTGTCCAGGAGAGAAGCGACCCACAGTCTCGCCTAACTCTGGGAGGTGTCGGACTCTGTACTACTATGCAGGAGATACGCTGTTCCTTAGTTGGTGCCCGACCCATCACTTCCTCCTCGAGACCCTAATTTTGGGAGGTCTGGAAACTGGTGGATGGCAAAGCATGCCATCCAGGCTTAGTGAGCTCAGGGCATTTGGCATATATGGGGAAAGTGGGTAATTTGGTTTTAAGTTAAGGTTATTAGTTAATTACCCTTTCACCTTGGTTGATCCAGATCGCAATGGAAACCATAAATAAAAGTTGCAGCCAGCTTAACCCAATTTCTGGGTCTGTTGCATCATTTTGTTTGTGTGTGTGTGATAACATCACTCACTTCTCATTCATCACCTCTTTGTTTCCACTCTGAAATCAATGGCTTAAGGGTATGTGACTTTAGAAAGATTTCTCTGCTCCTTGATGGAATTTGGTGTAAATAATTTATTTTATTGCCGAGACTCTTCCTTTTTCCTTTAGCATACTTCTATCTTCTTCTTTCAGACTGGAATCCATGATAATAATCTCCTTGAGTTGTCAGATCTATTTTGCTCAGAGTTCCCTATTAGAAAAGTCCTTCCACTGTAGTAAGAATGTTATTGGCTTGAGTAGAAGGGGGCTTACTATCTAAGGGCCGCGTCCTTCTTTCAGTAGCCTGTGATTAAATATTGGTGTTATCTGCTCTCTGCCCCAGGTATATAGGGGCATATATACCAGCCATTCTTGGGCAGATAGTGGTCAGTATACCCGCCATCCATCAAGCTGAAACCACCTGGCTTCACTGCCTTGGAGGATACCCACGTTTGTAGCGCTGTGATTCCCAACTGCTTCATATGAAGGACTCTGCTAGAATTTCAGCTTCCCCAAGACAGTGTTTCTTGTATTTTATTTATTTTGTGGGGGATATGTTGAAGGGAAGGGAGGGCAATGAGGGGAGGGTGGGAAAAGATGAGCTTGAGGAAGTGGAGGAGAGGGTGTGGCTTGGGTGGGATTACTAGGGTGAGACTTCCCCAGGTGTGAGACATGGAGTGAGTGGGTGGGGGTATGGTAGGAAGCTTTGGGGGTTATAGAATTTATTTATTTAGTACTTAGATATCTAGGCCGCCTCCTCCTGCTATTGCAGTTTGGGGCGGCTTACAACACAATAAAAACGTCCATAAAAACACACCATATAAATACAAAAATATTCCAAACCAATAAGTTAGGCAGAGTTAAAACCCATTCTCCCCTACCCACCCCTCATCACCCATCTCCCATGCCAAAAGCCTGGTGGAACAGCCAGATCTTACGTTGTCTGCGGAAAGAGGGGAGGTTCAGGACAGAGCGAACCGCCGTTGGAAGAGAGTTCCACGACCTCGGTGCAGCCACCGAGAATGCCCTTCTCATCGTCGCCATCAGAGATACTCGGGGAACCCGTTAGCGATGGCTTTCTGTGGGGGGCAAGCTAAGGTAGGGTTGGTTCAAAACAAGTAGACAGTTTTTGCAGAATCCTGAGCAAATTTATTTTTCAAAATTATGCATGTGCAAATGACTGCCAGGATCACCACTATTTTGAATTGGAGCGGAAGTCATTTTTAACATGTACCATTTATTGATTTGATTTGATTTGATTTGATTTGATATTGATCTGTTTTTTATCATAACGGGCAAACTGGCTTGTCCTGACTGAAAACTGGAACAATCAAAATTTCAGATAGGCTTGGGAGAAGTCAGGAAGAGACTCTTCCAAGTGAGAGATGAAGGGATGGGAGTGGGATGGGATGGGAAGGGACGAGATGGTTGGACACAGGAAGGGGTGGGATTTAATTTACATGTATTTTAGTTAAGATTTTGTCAAATGAGCTTTTAATTATTGAAAGCTGGCTAGATCCATTTCTGGGATAAGGCAGGATATAAATAGAAACTAAGAATAATAACGTAGATTTTTCGTGACTGTGCATCTTAGACCACTTTCAGACGTGCCCCCCCCCAGTGCATATTTGGGTTGCGGGGGGGGGGGATGTGCAGCCTGAATATGCACAGGGATTGGCTGGTCTGAACCCGCCCCCCCCCCCCCNGTCTGAAAGCCCCGTCCGTGCGGCTTTGCCGGCAAAGATGTGCAGGGATGCAGAGCTTGATTTCCTGCCCTGCATCTATGCATGTCTCTGGCAGGGACAGGGGGGTGGGGGGAACCAACCGATCCCCGCGCATATTTGGGCTGTGCATCCCCTCCCCTACTGCCCAAATATGCGCGGAGGAGGGGCATGTCTGAAAGTGGCCTAAGTCTGAAGGAAAGCTCCCGAAATTTGACTTCTGGTTAAAGCCACTGAACAGAAAGCTTGGGATAGCTGTGTAAGTCTGTCAGCAGATTCTACTGCTTTCTCTTCCTGTGAGAATAGTCTCCAAAAGAACATAGGGTGCTGGAATTTTGAATTCCATCACACTTCTGACAGACCACACACTTTTGTCTGTCACTTCTGACAGACACTTTTGTCTTTTAATACTCAGGATCTCCACACCTTTGCAAGGAAAAATGACAAATAGCACTGTGGGTTAGATCAACATTTTAGATTGCTTTTCAAGGTTTTCATTTCCATTATTATTGTTCTCGGTTATGATAAGGGTATTCTTTTGATATGTCAGGGAGCCATCCACAGCCACAATAAACAGCAGCTTGCATATCATTCAATTGGGAGGTGTCAGGAAAGACAAAAGTCATAATAACCCAACTTATCTCTGATGAGGAAAAGTGCAATTCATATGGCTTGTATCCAAAACTAATGATCATAACAAACACTTTCACAGAGATAATGAGAGAGTAGTTTGATTATTTTTTTAAATGGAAATTGCTCAGCTCGATTGTATCCCAATGGATAGCTGTAGGAATCAAGGTTAGTGGACAATAGAAATTCATTCACTATGAATTACAAGTTAGAACAACAAAGTGGTGGATGTTTTTTTAGTTTGCATATAAATGAATTAGGATCTTCATATACAAGGCCATGAGGATTCACCTTCTGTAGTAACTCTGTAATTGAGAATGAGTAGCATGAAAAAATAATACTGAAACTTAAGTGGCAGGATTTATTTATTGTCCTTAGTCTTGGACCTATTTTCTGTATTTGCCTTTAAGTGTTACTAGGTCTCCATAGTCACGTAAGGGCTGTTGGGCTCAGGGCCAACCTTACCACAGGGTGTCCTGGAGCAACTGCCCTGAATCCTGCTATTTTCTCTACTTCCAGTGGTCCTGCAGTTGTCCCCATTTTCCCCAGAGCAAGATGACGGGTCTTCTCTCCCTCCTAGAGGGTTCCCAAACATGACCACCTCTAGGGTCCTGGGGAGAATGCCTCTGAGGAATTTGACAGCTTATCTTCAGCTTGGCTCCCACCAGTTCTAAGGCTGGCCTTGGTCATGCTCCACATTGTTCAGACCCTATGCATTTGTCTATATTGCATTTGCTTATATTACATTTGTCTATTGGATGTTGCTTGTTTTTACTAGCTATTTCTAAAGCTTGAATAAAGCTTCTAAAGCTTTCTGACTTCATCTTGAAACTCCCAGAAAGATCTAGGGTCAGATCCTGAGCAGAGGTAAGCCAAGCTAGCTTCATTAATGTAAATGGCACTCCACTGATTTACACCAGCCTCTAAATTTAAGGGGGGGAGGGGGAATAGCAATAAAAAAGAACTATAAAATGAGAGCTCCAAATGAAAATACAGTTTTCTCCCTTTGATTGATGCTGTCTGCACCTGCTGGCCATTTAAAGAGCTAGTGTGGTGTTGCACTGCCTAATATTTGTTCTCCCTGTCTCTTCTCCTCTTAAAAAAGCATTTTTCAGACATTGCAAGCTGCCTTTGGAGCCTTTTTGGCCTGCTTTCAACAATCAATGTCAGCCCTACCGTTGCTAAATGTCAGCAACAAGACCACCCACACAAGGAATCAACACCTCTTTCTCTGTCTGTCTCCTTCGTTCACAGGGAAAATAGCAAGTCTACAGGAAAAGCACAAAGGCTCTTTCCCTCTGTCTCTTCTCAAGTTTCTAGCTTGATTTTACATGGGCATGAAATGAAACCATCTTGCATCATTTCCACCATAAAGTTGAGTGTCACCAAAGTCAAGAGATGTCTGCAAGACAATTGCATTTTAGAGTCAGACATTTTAGCCAAGCTTTGGGTCCAACCGTGCAGTCCTTGCTTGGGTAAAAACTTTCATTGAAATCGGTTTGCCCTCCAGCTTCTTGTGGAGCCAGGAAAGGGAGATCTCCTTGGGGTGGAGTGTTTGGAGCAGTTGTGTTGGGCATGGGAGGTATGGCAAGGGGGAAGAAATAGCATTGTGGGTTCAGGGGTAGGCACCTGGTGTCTGTTCCTCTGGCGTCCTCTACCCCGCATCTTGGGATACGTGCGAGATGAGGTCAGTGGAGTCTCTGATCTGTCGCTGAAGCTGCTTAATGCAAGGTTAGTGACTAATAAAATGATCACCATCCATGATCTTATTCAGAATGAGGCAACTGACCTCATATGCATTACTGAGACCTGGCTGGATGAGGCTTCTGCATCTGTGGTGGCCCAGATGGTGCTGGCCACGTACTCAGTGCAGCCTGCATCAGTCAAAAATTGGAGGTGGGGGGTGGGGGGGTTGGGCAGAGTAGCAGTGGTCTGTAAAGACAATCTGGTCTATTGAAGGTATCCAGTGTTTAACTTGTCTAACACTTTCTACCCACTACCTACCCACATCCCACCCACTATACATGTTACAGGACACCCATAGGGCAACACTGCAGTGCTGCAACATGTATAGTGGGTGGGTGGTGGGTGGGTAGTGGGTGGAGAGTGTCTTGTGTGAAAATGCCCATAGAATTTGTCCACCTAGTGTTAGAGGACTGGGATAGACTCAGGATCCTGCTGGTGTACTGACCACCCCACTGCACAGCTGACTCCCTGACTGCTCTAGTTGAGGTGGTGTTGAGATCTACCAGAGTTATTGTTCTGGGTGATTTCAACATAATGCTGAGGCTAGACTTTCCCGGGCAGAGCATGAGTTCATGGCCACAATGACAACCATGGGCCTGTCCCAGATAATATCTGACCCAACACATGAGAATGGACACACGTTGGACCTTATGTTCTGCACTGGCCTGGAAATGTGGTTTCTGATCATTGGGAGTCTTGTTATGACACCATTGTCATGGTTGGACCATTATTTTCTGAAGGCCCAGATCCTTTCCCTCCTATGCCCCCATCAGGGTGATGGACTGGTTAGGATGGTTTGCCCCTGGACACTAATGGATCTAAGAGGATTCTAGAACTCTCTGGGGGATTTACCCACTGACCTTGACAGCTTCTACGGTATGACATTCTGACCCGGGTTATTGACATGATGGTACCCAGGTGTCTGCTTCCTCCATAGTGGCAGCACAGGTCTCCCTGGTATATGGAGGACCTGAGGCTTCTAAAGCAAGAGGGTAGGCAGTTAGAACAGAGGTTGTGCCACTGCGTGACATGTGCCAAAGCCAACTGCTGTGGCATAGATTATTTTTGAAGGACTATTCTGTGGCGAACAAAGCTTTCTTCACTGCCACCATAGCGTCTGCAAAGTGCCATCCAGCAGAGCTTTTCTGAGTGGTGGATAGCATATTAAATCCTACCTGTTTCCACCTGGAGTTAGTCATTGGCTGCCTGCTGTGATGAGTTTGCCACCTACTTTAAAGACAAAGTCGCTCTTATTTGGTTCAACATGAACACTGCTAGTTTGAGTGCAGAGTCAGAGTTTGGGGTTGAGGAGGCCTGGTCTTGTCCGGTTTCTTTGGATCCGCTTCAATTAATCTCACCCACCAGTGTGGAGGATGTGCTTGGAGGGGTGTGGGCGACCATTTGTGAATTAGATCCATGCCCATCCTGGCTGGTGAAAGCCAGCTGGGAGACACTGGGGGCACTTCTGGCTGGGGTTGTCAATGCTTCCCTTGGGGAGGGCAGGTTGCATGGCAGCCTCAAGACTGTGGTCATGTGCCCTACACTCAAGAAACCATAAGAACATAAGAAGTGCCTTACTGAGTCAGACCAATGGTCCATCAAGCCCAGCATCCTGTCCTCCGACAGTGACCAATCTCGATTGCATGGGAAAAGAACCAACAGTCACAATTGGCATTCCATTCTCTGTTGTTCACTCCCAGCTCCCGACAGTAAGAAGTTCATCCCGTAAGCTTCTTGGTTAATAGCCATTAATGGACCTACTCTTCAAGAACTTATCCAGTCTTTTTTTAAACCCAGCTATACTACTGGCCCTGACAACGTCATCTGGCAACAAATTCCATAAGTTAATTATGTGTTGAGTGACAAAGTACTTCCTTTTATTTGTTTTAAATCTGCCAGCACCTAGTTTCATGGAGTGTCCCCCAGTTCTAGTACTATTTGAGAGAGTAAATAACCATTCCCTATCTACTCATTCCACACCACTCAAGATTTTATAAACCTCTATCATGTCCCCTCTCAGGGCGGTTTTAGACGAGACGCAAATGGCGGCTGAGCCCTTTATCAGCCGCCATTGTTGCGGCTCATCTAAATCCCCGCTGTGCGTGCCCGCCGGATCTCTGAAGCATGAAGCCAGCCCGGCGATCCTGCCCCCGTCAAGGCGGATCGCCACTGTGCCAGCTTCACGCCGCACTTCCGGGTTCTTTGCCCGAGTGCACACGCTCAGAAGGACGCGCATGCGCACAACACTCCACGCCGTGTCTGATGCTCTTCTGAACATCAGACATGGCGTTGAGAGGAAGGCGGGTGCCCAATTCTGGCACTGGACGATCCCGCTGTGAGCGGGATTGTCTAAAAGCACCCCTAGTCTTCTCTTCTCTAAGATGAAGAGACCCAGCTTGTCAAGCCTCTCTTTGTACGGAAGCTGTTCCATACCCTTTACCATTCTTGTTGTCCTTGTCTGTACGTTTTCTAGTTCAGTTATGTCTTTTTTGAAATGGGGAGACCAGAACTGCACACAATATTTCAGGTGCGATCACATGATTGATTTGTATAGCGGCATTATGAAATCCTCAGTTTTATTCTCTATCCCTTTGTGAATAACTCCTAACATTCTGTTTGCTTTTTTGACTGCTGCTGTACACTGGGCTGAGGGTTTCAGTGTATTGTCCACAAATTACAATCACTCCCAGATCCTTTTCCTGAGTGGTAACTCCTAGCTTAGTACCCAGCATTGTGTACTCATAGTTTGGGTTATTTTTCCCTATGTGCATCACTTTGCACTTGTCCACATTAAATCTCATCTGCCATTTAGATGCCCAGGCTCCCAGTCTCATAAGATCTGGTTGCAGTTCTTCACAGTCTGCTCATGTTTTAACTACCTTGAATAACCATATTTTGATATTGATTCCCTTGGCAGTTATTGCCTTGTATCTAACCTTTCCTTTTTAGGGAAGGTTGTTGAATGGGCAGTTGTCTTGAAGTTCCAGGCGAATCTTGATACTTTTGTTTTCCTGGACCCATGTCAGTCAGGTTTTTATCCTGGGCATGGCACTGAGACTGCTCTTGTGACCTTGGTTGAAGATCTCCACTTGGAAATCAACAGGGGAAATTGTATCCTTCTGATTCTGTTAGATCTTTTGGTGGCCTTTGATACTGTTGACCATGGGGTGTTGTTGACATGGCTGAAGAACCTGGCTGGGGTGCATGGAACTGCGCTTGGGTGGTTCTGCTTAGGGATGTGCAAACGCGGTTTGGGAGTTCAGGGTTTGGGACGAACACAGGGTATTCAGCACATTCACGAACCCCCGAAACCCAAACTGCCCCCGGCCGAACCGCCAGAACAAAGTTCAGTTTCCGAACCTGTTTGGGTGGGGGCAGGAGGCGGGGGGAACCCAGTTTTCCCTCCCTCCAGGCTGCGTGGGTGGAAGGGGAGCCGGAGCTCACCTTCCCCCCACCCTGCACAGCCTACTAAACATTTTTTTTAAACCCTCCCACCCCAGGGACCCCCCCCCTACCTATTGGCACCGGGGATCCGGCCCCGGGTACTGCGGTGGTGGCAGCGGCGGCTCCGGCGGCACTGCGGAGTACTTCAGGCCTCTACTAGGCCTTCCGAGTCAGATGACCCGGAAGGTCTAGTAGAGGCCTGAAGCGCTCCGCTCCCACTTCCAGAGCCGGCCCCGCCACCGGCAGACCTGGGGATGGAGCCCAGGCACCACCAGGTAGGTCAGGCTCCGGCCCTGGGTCCGGTGGAAGCAGTGGGGCTGGGGCCAGCAGCTGCAGTGGAGAATCAGGCCTCTACTAGGTCTTCTGGGTCACCTGAACCAGTCACCTGACCCAGAAGGCCTAGTAGAGGCCTGAAGCACTCCGCAGCACCGCTGTAGTCCCCTCTCTCACTCTCCCCCATTTCTCCTGCTCACCTAACCGCCTTCAACCCTTCTCCCTCGCTGCCCCCCATGCCTGGAACTCCCTCCCTGCCCACATCCACCTTGCCTCCTCCCTCCGCTCCTTCAGATCCCTCCTCAAGACCCACCTTTTCCTTGCTGCCTTTCCCAATGCCTGCTAGTCTTTCCCCTTACTCTTACTGTCTGCCCTCCTCTGCTGACTGCTGCTACCAAACTCTTTGTAACCAAGCCAAGCATACGCACCTGAGACTTCACATTCACTTGAATGTTTGTTTGTTTCTCCCCTGTCTCTCCCACTGTCCCCTCTCCCTGTCTCCCCCCATTTGTCTTTTAGATTGTAAGCCACCGGCAGGGACTGCATCTAATTTTATGTTCTGTACAGCACCAGGTCACACGATTGATGCTATATAAATGTCTATAATAATAATCCCCAGTGCCACTAGGAAGAGGGGTCCCTGGGGTGGTTTAAATTTTTTATTTTTTTTAAATTAGTAGGCTGTGCAGAGTGGGAGGGAGGTGAGCTCAGGTGCCCCTTCCACCCATGCAGCCTGGAGGGAGGGGAAACTGGGTCCCCCCTGCCCCTGCAAACTGCCCAAATGTGTTTGCCCCCCCGAACGGGTTCAGGCCAAACCCCTGAACCCCAAATGGTTTCGGGGGGCCTGAACCCTGAGCGGGTCGAACCCCTGGGTGTTCGCACACCCCTAGTTCTGCTCATTCCTGGCTGGGAGAACCGAGAGGGTGGTGATGAATGATGACTTGGAATCTCCTCTGGGAACTCTTTTGTGGGGTCTTGCAGGGTTCCATCTTGTTTCCACTCTTGTTCAATGTATATCTGTGACTCGTGGGTGAGATTGTTCAGAGATTTGGAGTAAGGTGCCATCAGTATGCAAATGACACCCAGCTCTATCTCTCATTTTCATCTGACCTAGGTTCTGCAGTCTCAGTGTTTACCCAGTGCCTGGCTGCCATTGGGGACTGAATGTGGGGAAGCCAATTGAAGCTGAATCCAGATAAGACTGAGGTGATGATGATTTGCCAATCTTGTCACCTGGGGGAGGTGGGAACCCCTGTCTTTGATCACTTATGTTTGCAGCCTTGGGCTGCTCTTGGATCCACTGCTGCGCTTGGATTATCAGGTTATGGTGGTGGCCAGGAGCACTTTTTACCAACTTTATCTGGTGAGAAGACTTCAACCTTTTCTATCAGATCTGGCCACCATCATCTATGCCTTCATAATCTTGAGGCTAGGCTACTGCAACACGCTCTACATGGAGCTGCCCTTGAATACAGTTTGGAAGCTTCAGTAGGTGCAGAATGTGGCGACCTGCCTTCTGTCAGGGATGGGCCACTGGGAGCATATTACACCAGTGCTCCAGAGTCTGCACTGGCTTGCCAATAGTTTTCTGGGCACAATTCAAGCTGCTGGGTGTTTTTTTTGTTTGTTCTATTAAGCCCTAAAGAGCTTGATCTCCAGGTTTCTGAAAGACCACCTTTCCCCCGTGTACCGTCATGGCCTCTGAAGTCGGCCAGGGGTGCCCTCTTGCAAGTACCAGCTTCCCATGAAATTGCTACAATGAGGGCACATCGGGGCGTTCTCAGTTGCTGCCTCACAATTATGGAACTCCCTCCCCTTGGAGATCCACCTAAGCCCAAGCCTCTTTGACTTCCAGAGGAGATGTAAGACCTTTTTGTTTGGCCAGACGTTTGGCAGGCAAGAATATGGTTGGGTGTGCTTGGGTTAGAGAGGTTTGGGCAGGAGGATTCAATGGGTAGCAGGTGGGGATAAAGGGTGGGGTGGGTGGAATGACGTTGAGGTTTTAAGGGACTTTAAATGTATTTGATTGTATTTTATACTTTTTGTGTGTTGTAAGCCACTCTGAGTCTTTGGTGAAGGGTGGGGTAAAATCTAATAGATAATAAATAAATTAAATAAATAAAAATGTAATTAATAGAAGATTATTCCAGTGGGGCCTCAGCCTTCAAAAAGGCTTGAGTTATTGCTGTGATTGCTTAAAATTTTACCTGTGTGACCTTATTTTGAGACTTCAATATAAATTATTCAGGGACCCATGTTCACTGCATTTTCTCCATTGGTGGCAATGGAGAAAACCACAGTGAATGCGGATCCCATGATGCTAGAGAGCTAGAAAGACATGCAAAGTATATCAGATAGCAAATTGTATTATGGCCCTATCCTGACCCAGTTTGGAATGGATATATCAGAGTTTATCAATGAGTTTTATCTAGACTAGCTAATTCTTATGTGAGAAATGATCAGAACTCTTGCTCTGAATGCAAACTAAACTATTCTGGTCATTAGCTTGATTTTTATCCCTTTTTCTTGCCTCCCACCTTTTCCCTCCACAGACATTTTTTCATGCTGACTCCTCATTCTCGTGTTTCCCTGGTTCTTTTAGAAGCAAGTGTGAAAATATCCAGAGAGCAGCTTGAGTTTTGGAGAGTGAGACCCTTCATTGTTCGTATAATAACCTTTCATTAGTCATATATTCTTATGGAAATTTCCATGATTTTTCATCAATTTCTGTTATTTTCTGTAAATTTCCATTATTTTGTGTCANGCCTTCAACCCTTCTCCCTCGCTGCCCCCCATGCCTGGAACTCCCTCCCTGCCCACATCCACCTTGCCTCCTCCCTCCGCTCCTTCAGATCCCTCCTCAAGACCCACCTTTTCCTTGCTGCCTTTCCCAATGCCTGCTAGTCTTTCCCCTTACTCTTACTGTCTGCCCTCCTCTGCTGACTGCTGCTACCAAACTCTTTGTAACCAAGCCAAGCATACGCACCTGAGACTTCACATTCACTTGAATGTTTGTTTGTTTCTCCCCTGTCTCTCCCACTGTCCCCTCTCCCTGTCTCCCCCCATTTGTCTTTTAGATTGTAAGCCACCGGCAGGGACTGCATCTAATTTTATGTTCTGTACAGCACCAGGTCACACGATTGATGCTATATAAATGTCTATAATAATAATCCCCAGTGCCACTAGGAAGAGGGGTCCCTGGGGTGGTTTAAATTTTTTATTTTTTTTAAATTAGTAGGCTGTGCAGAGTGGGAGGGAGGTGAGCTCAGGTGCCCCTTCCACCCATGCAGCCTGGAGGGAGGGGAAACTGGGTCCCCCCTGCCCCTGCAAACTGCCCAAATGTGTTTGCCCCCCCGAACGGGTTCAGGCCAAACCCCTGAACCCCAAATGGTTTCGGGGGGCCTGAACCCTGAGCGGGTCGAACCCCTGGGTGTTCGCACACCCCTAGTTCTGCTCATTCCTGGCTGGGAGAACCGAGAGGGTGGTGATGAATGATGACTTGGAATCTCCTCTGGGAACTCTTTTGTGGGGTCTTGCAGGGTTCCATCTTGTTTCCACTCTTGTTCAATGTATATCTGTGACTCGTGGGTGAGATTGTTCAGAGATTTGGAGTAAGGTGCCATCAGTATGCAAATGACACCCAGCTCTATCTCTCATTTTCATCTGACCTAGGTTCTGCAGTCTCAGTGTTTACCCAGTGCCTGGCTGCCATTGGGGACTGAATGTGGGGAAGCCAATTGAAGCTGAATCCAGATAAGACTGAGGTGATGATGATTTGCCAATCTTGTCACCTGGGGGAGGTGGGAACCCCTGTCTTTGATCACTTATGTTTGCAGCCTTGGGCTGCTCTTGGATCCACTGCTGCGCTTGGATTATCAGGTTATGGTGGTGGCCAGGAGCACTTTTTACCAACTTTATTTGGTGAGAAGACTTCAACCTTTTCTATCAGATCTGGCCACCATCATCTATGCCTTCATAATCTTGAGGCTAGGCTACTGCAACACGCTCTACATGGAGCTGCCCTTGAATACAGTTTGGAAGCTTCAGTAGGTGCAGAATGTGGCGACCTGCCTTCTGTCAGGGATGGGCCACTGGGAGCATATTACACCAGTGCTCCAGAGTCTGCACTGGCTTGCCAATAGTTTTCTGGGCACAATTCAAGCTGCTGGGTGTTTTTTTTGTTTGTTCTATTAAGCCCTAAAGAGCTTGATCTCCAGGTTTCTGAAAGACCACCTTTCCCCCGTGTACCGTCATGGCCTCTGAAGTCGGCCATGGGTGCCCTCTTGCAAGTACCAGCTTCCCATGAAATTGCTACAATGAGGGCACATCGGGGCGTTCTCAGTTGCTGCCTCACAATTATGGAACTCCTTCCCCTTGGAGATCCACCTAAGCCCAAGCCTCTTTGACTTCCAGAGGAGATGTAAGACCTTTTTGTTTGGCCAGACGTTTGGCAGTCAAGAATATGGTTGGGTGTGCTTGGGTTAGAGAGGTTTGGGCAGGAGGATTCAATGGGTAGCAGGTGGGGATAAAGGGTGGGGTGGGTGGAATGACGTTGAGGTTTTAAGGGACTTTAAATGTATTTGATTGTATTTTATACTTTTTGTGTGTTGTAAGCCACTCTGAGTCTTTGGTGAAGGGTGGGGTAAAATCTAATAGATAATAAATAAATTAAATAAATAAAAATGTAATTAATAGAAGATTATTCCAGTGGGGCCTCAGCCTTCAAAAAGGCTTGAGTTATTGCTGTGATTGCTTAAAATTTTACCTGTGTGACCTTATTTTGAGACTTCAATATAAATTATTCAGGGACCCATGTTCACTGCATTTTCTCCATTGGTGGCAATGGAGAAAACCACAGTGAATGCGGATCCCATGATGCTAGAGAGCTAGAAAGACATGCAAAGTATATCAGATAGCAAATTGTATTATGGCCCTATCCTGACCCAGTTTGGAATGGATATATCAGAGTTTATCAATGAGTTTTATCTAGACTAGCTAATTCTTATGTGAGAAATGATCAGAACTCTTGCTCTGAATGCAAACTAAACTATTCTGGTCATTAGCTTGATTTTTATCCCTTTTTCTTGCCTCCCACCTTTTCCCTCCACAGACATTTTTTCATGCTGACTCCTCATTCTCGTGTTTCCCTGGTTCTTTTAGAAGCAAGTGTGAAAATATCCAGAGAGCAGCTTGAGTTTTGGAGAGTGAGACCCTTCATTGTTCGTATAATAACCTTTCATTAGTCATATATTCTTATGGAAATTTCCATGATTTTTCATCAATTTCTGTTATTTTCTGTAAATTTCCATTATTTTGTGTCAGTTTACAGCACTTTCCATCATTTTTGGCAGTTTTATGTCAAATTATGGTATTTCCCCGTCAATTTTACATCACTTAGCCAGTATATAAACCATAGTGTTAGTTCATTTTGCATTAGGGCAGCAAATTGGTGGCCACACAATACCAAAGAACTACAGAAAGTACTGAACAATTGCAATTCTCGAATAGGAACTAGCAAAAAATAGTGAGAAGCCGGAAGTTTCCTTATTGTGTAAGTGAACGGTGAATGACCTATTTC
>QEPC01012435.1:2214515-2229856 GCA_003113815.1 Sphenodon punctatus
AGGCAATTCAGGTCCAGTGCCAACTTCTATAATTGGGTACGTAACAACCCCAACAAAGGGGAGGCTTGGATGTACCCTCCATAACCCCCCTTTAACTACCTAACTCAAACGTCTACCCTCTGGCATTGGCTCACGGCCGCCTCCAGAGGGGATGAAGTCCTTCCGGACCGAGCCAAGAATTTAAGTTACCGACAGCTTGGGGACCACTCATATCCCTTCCCGCCTTTGCCAGTAACTCACCTTGGGAGGTTAACCCTGTTGCTGGCCACGCCCAGCCTATGCCGCAGGTGTTCCCCCCACATCTCTTAGGGAGATGCCTCTTTTACTACTTATTCTTACAAACTTGCTACAGCACTGGACCCCTGCCACAAAGGGACCGCCACTGCTTCAGTGGACGGGCCCGGCCCCCACTCTGCTCAATCTCACTTCACATACAACCTCTATTAACTTGGCCTTCAACGTTGCCAAATAACAATCATTCCCAGCCTGTGATAGGTGAACCCGATCACCCCAAAAGTTCTCCGGGGTTTTGTGCGTGATCCCCACATGGGATACTCGGTGACCACCCTGGAGGGTGAGCCACCTCCCAATCTCTCTGTTGACCTTCCGCCAAGCTCTAACCACTTTCCTAGGGTGAATAGCCTTGTCCCAGTGCAATCGCGCCACCCAGTCCATCCACACTACCACCACCCCGGGGAAGATTTTCTCCAGTTCCATAATATCCAATTTAACTTTAACAATTAAACCTAAACCTTTGCTCTTGTGTAAATTGTTTTCACCAAGATGGATTACCACCACATCTAGTATGGTCCCTCGCGTGTTGACCCTGCAGGTGGGGAGCAGCTGGTGCCACCGCATTCCGCTGCGTCCCATCCAACAAATTACTGCTCGTGCAGACATCCCCAGCTGGCTTCCCCAGGAGGACTGTGCGGCAGCCTTCCCCGCCCATCGTACAAGGCTGTGGTTGATAATACAAATGGAACTTCTATTGTGATGCCGCCCGGGACCTGGGTGCATAACATCAAACACATTATCATGAGAAACTGGACACGTACGACCTGTAAGCCTCTCTAACTTGTTGTTCTGAACAACCAGCCTGAGCCGCAAACGAAGCTGCTCCGATCCTAAATGAATGGGACCCATAATCTAATGGTGGTAATCCTAAATAACCCAAAGCCCTTCTAAACACTCCCATAAATTGCTGACGACTAACTAAACTACCATTCATATGCTGAAACAGCGGCCTTCCCACTGCAGGCCGAACCCCCCTATATCCCCGGTATGCTCCTACTGAGCAAAGTTCAGGCACCCCAGTCTGATTCAGGTGGACCACTCAACCTCTGCCCTGCTGATCGGTTTTGAACCACCTCAGTTGTACCCAAAGCATACTGCCCCTCTCTTGAACATCATTGATGGACAACACCTTATTAGTGGTATCCCTTGACGACTCCGCCACCAACTCACTAATCCGGAATGCCCCAAAGAATGCCAGTTTAAATAAGGCCCCAAACAAAACTACTTTGAAACCATTAAAGCACACGGCCGGAAGGGAGAAAAACAACCTTACCAACAACAAAGGGGTGATGGGCTTCCTGATGTCCGGTTCTCTGGGGGTCTCCCTAGCCCAACCTTGCAGCATTCTGCATGCAAAGAAGCCCTGATCCGGTGGGGGCTGCCCTGCCAAGCGACTGACAAATCCCAGTGCAGATAGTTTCCCTGCGATGGTGCCCACCACCGCGCCAGCCCTCCTAAGGGCCATGGCAAACTGCAACATCTGCCCTTCAGGGATAGGGAACCGCAATGCCCAATCTTGTTGCCACCTAAACTGCTGGAACTCCTCGAAAGCCCTCTGATAGGCAGCCCACGTCCGCACCACTAAGGATCCCTGGATAATCTTGTACAGTTCTAAGATCCAAGGCTCCACAGCGCCTGCGGGGGAGGGTCCAGTGTTGCTCTGGCTCCGGGGACCAAGGAGTGAAATCGCTCCATCTGGAAGCGAGAAAGGGCATCAACTGCACTGTTGTTCACACCCGGCACATGCTTGGCCACAAATAAAATGTTGTGCCGCAAGCACTCCCATACAAATGCCCTAACTAGCTTCATTACCCTTGGGGAACGTAACGACATGGAGTTAATCACATGGACAATTGCCATGTTGTCACACCAGAAAACTATGGCGCTATTTGCTAACTCCTCCCCCCATAGCACAACTGCTACCACTAACAGGAACAGTTCTAGAAATGTAAAATGATACCCCACTCTCTTGCCACTCCTGGGGCCACAGGGCCGCACACCACCACTGGCAGAAGAAGACGCCAAAACCATATCCCCCAGCCGCATCTGAATGCACCTGCAACTCAGCTTCCAGCAAGAGGTCCTCTCTCCAGAAACTTGTCCCGTTATATCCCTCCAGAAATTCTGCCCATGTCTGCAAATCCTCTTTCATATCTCGAGTCAATTTTATGTGGTAATGCAGCTTCAATTCCCCTCTGAGCTTCCCGTAAAGCCTTGACAAAAAGGCCCTGCCCGGTGTCACCACCCAGCACGCAAAGCACAGGCTACCTACCAACAATTCAACTCCCTCACCATGACCTTTGAAGCTGCCAAGGATGCCTCCAGCTTCTCCGTAAGCGATGCGAGCTTGGCCTGAGGGAGATGAGACACACCCTGGAGAGTGTCCATCTCAATGCCCAAGTATGTCAGGGTCAGAGGAACTAGGTATTCCATTGGCCCCTCCATTTTTTCTGGGGCCAATGGAATACCTAGTTCCGCTGCCACATTCCCAAATGTCTCCATTAAATCATGACACTCTGACGTCCCCGGACGGCCAATGAACAGGAAATCATCCAGGTATTTCCTGACCTTGCCCCCAGATGCCCTCCGCTTTACCACCCACTCCACCAGTGAGGTGAAACGCTCAAAGGTGGAGCAAGAAATAGAGCAGCCCATGGGCATGGCACGGTCAAAGTAAAACCATTCATCCACATGAAAACCTAAGAGATAGAAAATATCAGGGTGAACAGGGAGCAATCGAAAAGCTGATTTAATGTCACACTTCCCGAGAAGCACTCCCTCCCCGGCTCCCTTCGCCGCTCACTCCGCATCATCAAAAGGGACATATTGCACTAATGTTAGTTCGCTGGAGATTGCATCGTTCACTGACTTCCCTGGTGGGAAGGACAGGTGGTGAATCATCCGAAACTCACCGACTGCCTTCTTAGGCACGAGGCCCAACAGGGAAACTATGAAGTTCTCAAATGGTGGGGCAGGAAAGGGGCCCACAACCTGACCTTCCTTCACTTCTTTACCCACTTTCTCCCTAAGGATATGCTCCATACCTACAACGGACTTTAAATTGCGGGGGATATCACCTGACACAACCTTCCCTGCCGGTATCTTGAACCCATAACGGAACCCATTAACTATATACAGCACCTCCGCTCTATCATGGTGGCCCCGTAATGCTCTTTCTAATCTGTCCATTCTAACCGGGGTTGGAGCCCTTTGGTACATTACCCCCTTGGTCACCCACCTGTCCCCCTTTTCCCTGGGGGGGGAAAGCCAGCACGTGGCTTACTCCCTCCCTTTCGTCCCCTTGAACAAGCTGTGGTGTCATGATTTCCTCCGCAAACCCCGCATGCATGCCTGCCCTGTATCTGCACGAGGTACGCCCACACCTCCCATTGCAGGCAAATTCCCAGCATACTGCTGCCATGGAGGTCTGGGCCTTCTGGCCCTCGCTCCAAAAGGGATCATTAGATGGTGCTAACCCCCTCTTTAGTTAACACATGCCCCGTGTCGGTCCATGTCCCACTAGCCATGCCCATCATACTATCAAGCCACAAGTCGATAGCATGCACATCCCAGCGAAGCCTGGGTGCATAAGCAGCCCTATGCCTGAAAGCTTTGTCGTACCTAAGCCAGGCCCCCGAGGGGCCTGTGTCATAAGCACGCCGAATAATATCTGTGTATTTCATCATAGCGTAAGCCCTATCCGGGTAGGCCTGTGCTATGACCCTCTGGTAAACCGCAAATGCCATGGTCCAGTTGGCCCAGTTGTGATCTACCTTGGGCCACTTAAATTTCTCCTTGTCCTTCTCATTCTCTTTCTCCAACAAGTCAAGCAAGAGATCCGTAAACAGCAGAGAAAAAATATCCAAGTACTCCCCTTTCCATATTTTTCCCCTCGCTGTCTGTGACAAATGCGTGCCAAATGGGGTGGATACATCACCGTACCCTCCCCCCAGCGGGGGGCGGGGAGGCTGAACCCACTGGACATCCCCCGCCCACCCGGCCTGGGGCTGAGCCCACACTTGGAAGACCTGACTCCCGTAAGCACCTGCCGCCGGCCCAATGCCACTACTGCCCGCTGGGGGAGGACCCTGCTTCCCGGGGACCAGAAACCATCCCCCATTCCACCAGAGTTGGGGGGCTCCAACATACTCCTCCCAGCCTGACCAGTTCCTGTCCCAACTGCTGGGGTTGCCATTGCTCCGGTGACTCCTGACTTCCCATCCTGGCCTGGGTCCCCCATCCCTGGGGCCCAAGGCCCTAAACCAGGTCCCCCTGCCCCTAGCCCTGCATTGTCATGACTTGAGGCCAGCTGACACCCTCCCACCCCCCAAGACCAAATACCTGTCTGTGATGTGCCCGCAGCTTCTGGTGGCGACTGATACATTTCGCCATGGTCTGGAGTTCCCTCTCCAGAGATGCTATCCTTTCCAACACCTCCTGCACTCCTGACACTGCCGGGTCCTACCCCAAACCTCCTGCCGCCTGGTTATCTAACCTGTCAACAGACGAGAGAGGAAACCCCCCCCGAGCTGCCTGCCGGCAGCATGACAGAGTTTACCCCACCCGAAGGGTCCCCGGGTTAGTTCACAGCGTGGTCACCTCTCCTAGCCCTCTGGGGCAATGGAGACTCACCCCTATAACTAACCGGAGGCCCAGCTGCTTGCCTCCCCCGTTGTCTAGGTGGGGTAACTTCACTTCCCTGCAGCGGGGGGCAGAGGGGGGGGAGGGCAGGCGTCAACTGCAGCTGACTGCTCTGCCCTCCTTCCTACCCCCATTGAGGCACAACTCCCCCCACAGAAAAACCACCAGCAGCCGAGAACCCCCACGTCTGCCCCTGGGCCACAGGCTGCCCCACTCCAAACACCAGAGGGAAGACACTTGGAGGCCCCCCACCCCGACATCTGGAAAACAGAGTGTTGGACACCCATAACTCCGTACCCCCTGAATTCCTGTGGAGGCTGAGAACCAGGCCGCATGCCACACACTCCCCTCCAGCTTCATCTGGCCCCTGATACAAGAAACCACCCCCTTGCTGGGTGACGTCACCTGCCAACTGGTGCTGGAATCCTCCTTGCCCCATGGTAACTGGAGGAAGGGACCCCCGACCCATTGCTGAGGGAACTCCTACCCCCCTGAACCATGTGGGTGCCATCTGGTTGCCCGTGCTCATACACCCAAGAGAAGACACTCCATTATATCCCACTGAGGCTTGGACCTGGGGGGTGGACATGCCCCCCCCACTGCCCATGATGGGCCCGCAGCTGACCCTAATGCCAAACCCCCCTGCGATGAAACCCCCATCGCTGCCCNACAACCCAACCCTACAGGGGTCAGGACCAACAATGTTTTGGGTTTGTTTGTTAAGAATAATTTTTAAAAAGACAGCATGACCGGCCTCCAGCCCACCGGGAATCCTCCCGGTGCATTCAATGGCCAATCCGCCCCTGAGAGAAACTCTATTGGCTCTTTACTAAACAGAGGCTTACGGCTTCCCAGTAGCAAGAGGGGACAGAAGTTGGCGTGGTCACAGAACAGAATGAGGATAGTTGGTTGACATTTTTGCTGGCCAATTGGCATCACAAACCGATCTTATACCACAGTGACTTTTACGAGAGTCCCTGGCATAGGCTAATTCTCTGCATATGCTGTGGAGGCGTATAAAATTGGGATTCTTTATCACATGTTTCTAATATTTGGCAGAGTTAATCCATAAGGTATGATATACAGCCCTGCCAAATTTCATGTACACTGGTTGGACTACAAAGTTCTTACAGACACAGACATTTATGAGTTAATTGCTTATACCACCAGGACCCTTTAACCAATACTTCTGTAAGCTGGCATAGACAGTAAACATGGGGAGGGGCATAAATTTTCCAAGTTTCATTTCCAAGTTACATTAGATGGGAGACAAGGAAATTACCACCACAAATATAAATGCAGATTTTTGCAAAATAACACAATTCAACTGCTTATAAAATAGGATTCCTTTATTCATTCCTTCTAATATTTGGTATGCATAATGCAGTCCATAGGAGGTATAATCTTCCATGTTTCATCCAAATATAATGAAAAACAAAAATGTTACAGCTAAAAATGTGTTTTCCATTGAAACCAATGGTAATTGAAAACAAAAGCAAAAATGAAAACAAAATTTTGATATTTATGAAAACAAAAGTAAAAGATTTGAAAACAAAAACCAACATGGGTCTCTGGAGCACACCTCTAATTGTGACCAGATTCAAGATTTTTAAGCATTTGGGGATGGTAATCTTTTTTGCGGTTGGATGAACTAATTAAAGCAATTAGGCTCCAAATAGATGTTATGCTACCAAAATCAAAGATCCTGTACAAGGCACTCTCAGAGCAATCATGGTAATAAATATTAGCAGTTTCATCAGATGTTTCCCCCCCATGTACTAATTTCTTTGTTATGTACTAATTTTGGTTAGAAACATGAGCAAAACTCTAGTTGTCCCTGCAATGTGGAAAGAAGCTACAGACATAGAATTTGGATTAAAATTGGCCATAACTCTTTATTAATTCAGCACAGCTGTCTGGGCAAAAGGGGGAAAACTATGCAACCAGCAAACCAAACCATCCTCCTTTTCATTGAAGAAATCCATTGCCTAAGTTACTTATCCAACATGGACTCTCCTGATTCATTTTCTGTTCCAGCCATCATAATGGATTTTCCTGATCCATTACCATTCCAACCACCCAGACATGCCCCAGCACCTATTGTGGGGTCCTGAGGAGAGTGTGAGGTTCCTGCACCAACATTTATTCTGCTTAGTAGCACAGTCCTCCCCCCTGGGTTGGGTGAAGCCGTGGGTCACTTATCATGACCCCTTCCTCACCTCGTAAGAAGGTGCCTCAGTTTCCATAATTCTAGCTCTGTTCCATTGCCATGGCCTCTCTTATTTCCTTTAGCACTGGACTGCAAAGTTGAGACAGGAAACATGGTAAAGTAAAACAGCACAACTTGAACACCCTTTTAATTACACTATCTGCACGTATGGAGGGACAACAACACAAGAAAGGCAGAAAAAAACAAAACAACCCAAGCCAATCCACCCAGTAAGGGAAAAAATTCTTCCTGGTCTCAGTTAAGGCAACCAGCAAAGCCTGTCGCGCCCATCCAAAGAGTAGGCCCTGCATATCACAGAGCATTTCCCCTCACTGCCAGACTTTCTATCTTGCCTGTCTTATATTGGGCTGGCAGAGGAAGCCCCACCTGCCAAAATTCCCTGTATGGAGCAACTGCTCCACTTGACCTTTTGATTACCCTCTCACTTCTGCCCTGCATTAACCCTATCATCCTTGGTGTGGAGGAGAGGGACCCCAATAGTCACAGCTATGGGACCCCTGCAGTTCCTTTCCTGCAAGGCATGATGGGGAAAAGTACTCTCCCCTGTACAGCTACATTTGGGGATAGGGCCGGACTTAGGAATTTTGCACCTCTAAGCCCTTCTAAGGCTGCTGCCCCGAAGCCAAGCCCCACCCCTACGCTGTGTGTTCATGGGTGGGGGAGTCCCTTATGAATGACGCGGCATGCACACCCGCACTGGGCGCGCTCACCTGAGGAAAATGGCGAGGTGAGTGGAGATGTGTGTGTGGCTGTGTGTATGCCCCAACCACGCACCGGTGTGCCCATGGACACTCCCACCTGGTGAAGCTGTGTAAAAATGGCCTGTGAGGCGCTACTAGAAGAAGAACAGAAGGTTGCTGCCTTGTAAACAGGATTCTTCGAGATGGTTCTAAACATTCTCACAACACCTACCCTTCCAGCCCCGCATGGAATTTTTTTCTTACAATCCTAGAAAGGGTTAGTTTGTTTGATATACATTTCTGTTATGGCTATGGCTATGGTCAAGTCAAGAAAGTTGAAAGTTGAAAGTAAGTAAGTAAATTTATTCTAGCATGGCCTGAGGCCATTGCTTTTGACAAATACATAAATTACACACAACACACAATCGCAAATATTCATACAGCTATAAAAATTAAAAAATAGGGTCGCATGACCGATACTTAACAAAATGAAGAAAATTTTGCCCTCTGNCAGAGTTGGGGGGCTCCAACATACTCCTCCCAGCCTGACCAGTTCCTGTCCCAACTGCTGGGGTTGCCATTGCTCCGGTGACTCCCGACTCCCCATCCTGGCCTGGGTCCCCCATCCCTGGGGCCCAAGGCCCCAAACCAGGTCCCCCTGCCCCTAGCCCTGCATTGTCATGACTTGAGGCCCGCTGACACCCTCCCACCCCCCAAGACCAAATACCTGTCTGTGATGTGCCCGCAGCTTCTGGTGGCGACTGATACATTTCGCCATGGTCTGGAGTTCCCTCTCCAGAGATGCTATCCTTTCCAACACCTCCTGCACTCCTGACACTGCCGGGTCCTACCCCAAACCTCCTGCCGCCTGGTTATCTAACCTGTCAACAGACGAGAGAGGAACCCCCCCCCGAGCTGCCTGCCGGCAGCATGACAGAGTTTACCCCACCCGAAGGGTCCCCGGGTTAGTTCACAGCGTGGTCACCTCTCCTAGCCCTCTGGGGCAATGGAGACTCACCCCTATAACTAACCGGAGGCCCAGCTGCTTGCCTCCCCCTTTGTCTAGGTGGGGTAACTTCACTTCCCTGCAGCGGGGGGCAGAGGGGGGGGAGGGCAGGCGTCAACTGCAGCTGACTGCTCTGCCCTCCTTCCTACCCCCATTGAGGCACAACTCCCCCCACAGAAAAACCACCAGCAGCCGAGAACCCCCACGGCTGCCCCTGGGCCACAGGCTGCCCCACTCCAAACACCAGAGGGAAGACACTTGGAGGCCCCCCACCCCGACATCTGGAAAACAGAGTGTTGGACACCCATAACTCCGTACCCCCTGAATTCCTGTGGAGGCTGAGAACCAGGCCGCATGCCACACACACCCCTCCAGCTACATCGGGCCCCTGATACAAGAAACCACCCCCTTGCTGGGTGACGTCACCTGCCAACTGGTGCTGGAATCCTCCTTGCCCCATGGTAACTGGAGGAAGGGACCCCCGACCCATTGCTGAGGGAACTCCTACCCCCCTGAACCATGTGGGTGCCATCTGGTTGCCCGTGCTCATACACCCAAGAGAAGACACTCCATTATATCCCACTGAGGCTTGGACCTGGGGGGTGGACATGCCCCCCCCACTGCCCATGATGGGCCCGCAGCTGACCCTAATGCCAAACCCCCCTGCGATGAAACCCCCATCGCTGCCCTGAAGGGCTTTACTCTACCATCACCCCCACATGGCCATCCTCCCAGGACTGGTGGTCCTGACCCCATTCCTACTCCTTCCTGGGCACCAAATGAGCCCACCTGCCCAGCTGCCATGCCCCTCATGATAGCCTCGCAACCAGCCAGCCGATCCTGCATGGCCCCGAGCACCAGTGGAGCAGATCCCCCTTCCGAGGTTGCCCCGGCACTCCCCTGGCCCAATACCTTATCCTCCTCAGTAACTTGAGTCTCCTGCTGCCTCTCATCCTGCTGCCTCATCTTCTTCTTGGGCTTCTTGGCTTTTGTGCGTCCCATCCTGCAGTCAAAACCTGAGGTACCACTCCACTGCCCCTTGGACACCTTAAAAACTCTCAGACTGGGGCCTGCTCAATCCGCTCTGCTTGCCGCAAAGGGAGCTCAAGACCCAACCCTTAGCAAGTTGCCACAAGAATGGGGGCTTGTCCCCCCAACCCACAAGGCCTACAATCCACAGCCCTTGTGGCGAGCCCTGCCAGGCCCACCCCTCTTCCCCCAAAGGCCCCCAATACTCCTGAGGCCCAGCTAGGGCCTAATGAGGTCGCTCTGCCTCCCCACAAGGGAGCTCGAGACCCGCCCCTCAGAAATTCAGCACGACAGGGGAGGGCTTGTCCCCTTACCCCAGGAGGCCTTTACTTGAAACCCTTGGTGGAGAGCCCCACAAAACCCACCCTTCTGTACCCTCAGAAACTCAGCACGACAGGGGAGGGGGGCTTGTCCCCTTACCGCAGGAAGCCTTTTCTCTATGCCCTTGATGGAGATCCCAACAAAGCCTGCCCTTCTATACCCAGAGACCCACAAAGCAAGGAGCAAGGAGCTCCGGCCGAGCTATAACCTGCAGCAGAGAAGCCGGCTTGCCAACTCGCTTCGGCGTTCAGAATGCCGCCGAGCGAGACAGTGGGTGGGAAGGGTCCCCATAAGGGGCTGGGCCTCCACGCTCGCTTACGATTGGCCGGCCCCATTGTCAGGCAGACAACGCCTGGGCTGCCGGGGGATCCTCGCTGCGGCCCGGCCTGCATGCACCGGCACTTCCCCTCCAGCGGCACTGCAAGCGCCCTGAAGGGAACAGAGTGCAGCCTCATCTCTCCCCCCTTGCTCCAGTCCTCTAATGGAGCTCAACAAACGCCCCTGGTGGCCACCTAATAAGGCGGGCCAAGGGCCCTTGGCAACAATGGTGAACACAGGTCCTGGAAATTAGTATTTGCCTATCTGTTTATCTGAGGGTTTCTTTTCTGTTACCATGCTTATTTTGGTTTGCTATTAGACTATTTTGATTTCTTAATTTCTCTGATCATGCATGCTTGATACCTCTAATAGGGCTTAGATGAAGTAACCAAAAGAACCCTAAACCCTTAAATAACTGAACCAGAATATCCAGAACGACGGGTTTCCAACAATACACAAATAGCAGCTGTTATCTGCTTCGTCCATTTTGGTTCAGATAGCACAAATTGAATGGATTTATTCATTTGCATAAAAATGTTTCAGCTTGGAGAAGGTGCCAATCCTTTCCTGCTTCTTCTGTTAGTCTGTCCAACTGAGACATGTTCGGGGATGGGGGTGGTTGATGGAAAGAAATGAGCGACATAAATAAACCGGGCAACTGTTGCAGCCCAACGTGGGGTAGAGCTCTTTTGGGAACTCTGTTGGCAAGCTCCGAAAAGCTGTGGATGTCTATAATCTTTGGATCTAGTGAAAGTTGAGCTTTGCTTTTAGATGTAAGTTGTCTGTGCCTGAATTAGTTTTCCCAGATGCTACAACATCGTTTTAGTGAGGATAAATAATGAACAGAAAGATGAGATTCTTCCACAACCACTTAGCCCTAAATTGCTTTCAAATGTGTGTGTATAAATATATATCTCTGAACTTAACCAAACATTTACAAGCTCTTTCTGAGTAAAGCATTTCTGATTTCTCTCCGAGAAGCCTTCATCATAATTAATTATTGTGGCAGGCTCATTCTGCAGTAGAAGATGGAGCAAGGAATGGATATTTTCAAAAACATCTGATTGTGTGTAGTTTACGAGAGCTTGTTTCTAACCATCTCTGTTTGAACTTATCAGCAGTCTAGCTTTTACTTTTTAAATAGCCACCAGCTGTGTTATTTTCTTTCATTCATTCAGCTAATTTTTATGCTTAAGTAGCCCGAGAGCTATATTTAGGCTCCGCTCTGCTCCAAAATCAAATTAGAATCCCGATTTCTGCCACACCTTGGCATTTGTTGTTTGCATTTTGTGTCTAGTCCAGATCTTCCTATCAAAGATTGAATGCGACGGTTGCAATTTTAGAGGGCAAGGAAAAGAATATGGAATGACAGAGCAATCCAACATTTCTTACTGACTTTGCAACATGCAATACATCGTATCTTGCTTTTTTGTGCTTGCTAATTAAGTCATGCTTTAAAGGGCCAATCCAAGGTTCATGCAGGCCGTGCACATAAAACATTTGCACAGTGTGTGCATGCTTGGTGCGTGCATTGCAAAAACATCATACGTGCTCTGTACACATATGTTGCGTGCATGCCAAGTGTGCAGGCCTTTGATCAGCTCCTAGGTGTCTGGTAGCACTGATTATCCAGAGCAAATACAAAATTAATCAAATTTCATCATTTCAAATCCATTTAAATGAAGCAGGAAGGGCACACAATCTGCCCCCAGCTTTGTTTTCAGGTTTGGATATTTGTTTCAGTTATTTTGCATTTTGGTAACTTTGGTTACTTCATTTTCTTCTCTTTTTTGTTCCCTTTGGTGAGTTAGTGTTTTTCTCAGTACCAGTCCATACGTATATGCTTAGATTTCTCACCATCCCTATCCTGAAGGCTCATTGTGGGTAATGTATAAAACAGGGTGGAGAACCTTTTCCCTCCCAGGGGCCACTTTAAAAATTAGTACAAACTCCAAAGATCACATAGAAGTAGGGTATGGGGAAGGGATACTTAAGGGCTGCATTCAGGAAGAGGAGGTTTAAGATCTGTCCCCTATCCTAGTGTGCATGCTCTCATCTCTGCTCCCTTACCTTGAGTTCAGTTTTTCAGTCCTTAGGAGTAGGAACTGGAACCAGGAGCCAGATCCAGGAACAGGAAAAGGGCCACATAAGAACTAGCTGTTGACTGCATTAGACACCCCCCGTCCCCCGGGCTGAGGTTCCCCATCCCTGATATAAAAGGACCCATAAAATAATCCCATAAAATATATATTGTACAAAAAAAGGAAAATTCCATGAAAAGCATCCCCCATCACATTATCCCTGCCTGTTGAAATGCCTCACCAGATTCTCTGGAAAATGTGTGGGCTTCGGAGAACCTCCAGGGAAAGTGAGTTCCAGAGCTATGATCATCCACTGAGACCATCTCTGTGTGTCCCCTTGCTGGAACTTGCGAGAGGGTATCCCTCTGGCTGATAGTAGGGATCATGATGAAACGTACGGGAAGAGGTAGAGCTCTTGTGTACCACACTGTTGCTACTAAAGTATTAGAAATAATGAACAGATAACTATCAATGGGTAAGAAAGATTTATTATTATTATATTATATTATTATTATTATATTATTATAAGCATTTATATAGCGCCAGCGATGTACCTGATGCTTTACAGAGAATATTTTAATAGTATTTTTGAATACGTATTGGCATATTCATTTCAGGCCTGCTGTCTAGTAAATGTGATGCATTAGATCTTTGTTCAAAAAGAAATACGCTTTTCTGTTTCATTTTGCTGCATTATCCAGACTTGGAAAACACCATTTTAAAGCAGTGGTTTCCTAAATTTTTGCTTGGTTGACACTGTTTTGAGACTTCAGTATGTTTTTTTTTGAGCCCAGCCAGAAACAATGTATACAAAGATATACAACATCAATCAATATCATAGCCCCATTTACAGACAGCATGAGAACCCACCCACAGGTTGGAAACCTCTGTTTGAAAGGATCAATTTGTGTACTCTCAGTTCAGAAAACAATGGAAGTTTTCACGTCTTTGCCAAGATCTTCACTTCACTCCGAGATCTGTTTGGTGATTATAAACCCACTCAAAAGAATTTGAGGTCTACAAAGGGAAGAGCATCAGTCATCTTTGAAGAGACAAAAGGCCTAATTTATCTCCTCTTGAATTCTTTCCATTGACTCAAATCTGGCCCAGAGTGACGAGTCAGAAACAAAGCATCTTGTAAGAAAGTCCTTCATCATCTTGCATATTTTTTCAAGTACTGACCCTGATTAATACCATCACCTCAATTTTCCTGAACATTTTCTGAAGCATTTTAGATCTTTGATTTAATACAAAATGAAATAACTTGATGTTGCAGATCTCTGGAAGTCAATATGCTTGACTTTTGGAAAAGTCATTTCAGTTTAAAATATAGGGGAGCAAATTTAAGCTATGTGTTGGGCTGGGTGTGTTGGACAAAGTTGAGACAGCTTCTTTTGAGCCATTGGCTTCTTTGGAGTCAGTCAATTGTCTTTAACTGCAGGGATGATGAAATGAAGACGGCATTGAGAGTTTACCAGGGCTTTTAGTAAAGTGTGCGTGGTTCTTCTCCTCCTAGCCTGGACGAGGCAGCTGAGGCATACAGGCAGCTAGCAAAAGCAAGGACCCTACCAGGAGGGCTTCAACTGGGCTGAATGAGACTGCTCCATGGTTGCAAGGAAACCTCTTCCCCATAATTTATTTATTTATATTAAAACTTATATGCCGTCCCCTCCTGCCTCAGGCATCTCGGGGCAGCTAACAACATTTTAAAAACATATTAAACGCAGTAATAAAACGACAATTAAAACAACATAAAACGCCCATACCCACCCACCCCATCTCCCTCAATAAAGGCCNATAGAATTTAGCTTCTGGTCCTTCGCATCTTTAAAAGCTGCGGAGTAGGAATGGGCAGGGCCATGAGCAAAAGATGTTTGTGTCTCCTGATCCAATCTCAATGTTCCCTGATCTACCCTACTCCCTCCGGCCACATTTAGCCACTTCCACAACCTGGGGATCTCTTTGACCACACTTCCCAGGACATTCCCCCCGCTAGCCCGTGAAGCTGTGGAAAATGAACATAAATCGGCATTTGGCAGGCAGAGATAGGGATTGGGGCTGGTTGGGAGATTATGAGTGTTTAAACATGAGACACTACCATGCAGGCCCACCCAGTGGACCTGCATGGTAGTACCCCTGTAAAAGTAGGGGTGGGTGGTGCACACTTTCTTGACCCACGCACCCCTATCTGCCTCCACCCACTTCCCAGCATGGAGCAACCCGGAAAATCCAGCGGGTGGTTGGGTGTGGGTGTTCACACTGAGTGCACACCCATCCATCACTGTTTAAACCTTTCCCCACCCACTGGAAATACTCCACTGAGCACTCCCGTCCACCCCCTGCCTATTTAAAAATTGCCAAATGTGATTCTGGGTTAGGGGAGGGGTTAGGGAAGTGTTGGGGGGGTACAATGAGGGTCCATGGGGAAGGGAATTGTTTTACATGTGTTTTAGGGGGGTTATCAATTGTAAGTTGCCTGGAGCCAATATGGGGCGGGTGGCATATAAGTTTAAATAAATAAATCCCCCCATTGTCGGCGCATCCAAAATGAAACAAGGATAACCATGTTGGGTTTGAAAGGCCTCACTCTTTATTTAAATTGGAATTAGGCATGGTGGGGGTAATTGCCTTCAGGCAATTCAGGTCCAGTGCCAACTTCTATAATTGGGTACGTAACAACCCCAACAAAGGGGAGGCTTGGATGTACCCTCCATAACCCCCCTTTAACTACCTAACTCAAA
>QEPC01012435.1:2230996-2251968 GCA_003113815.1 Sphenodon punctatus
CCGGTGGAACAGGCAGGTCTTACACTGTCTGCGGAAAGAGGGGAGGTCAGTAATCAAGCGGACCTTCAACAGGAGGGAGCTCCACAGCCACAGAGAACACCCTTCTCATGGTAGACACTCGGGGGACCCCGAGGAGGGTTCCCCCGACTGACAGCAGGGGCTGGTCCAGGTCCCGGAGGGTGAGATGGTCCTGCAGGTAGGTGGGGCCCGAGCCATTTATGGCCTTAAAGGTCAACACCAACACCTTGCATTGGGCCCGGAAAACTATTAGCAACCAGTGCAGAGAGCAAAACACTGGTGTAATGTGCTCGCGTCGGCCTGTCCCAGTCAGGAGATGGACCACTGTATTCTGCACTAGCTGCAGTTTCCGAACCAGACCCAAGGGTAGCCCCACATAGAGTGCATTACAGTAGTCCAGTCTTGAGGTAATAAACGCATGAATGACAGTGGCCAGATCTGAGTCTGAGACGTATGGCCTAAGCCGACGCACCAGATGTAACTGGTGAAATGTCCCCTTTGCCACAGCCGCCACCTGGACATCCAGGTGGAGCTGCGGGTCCAGGAGCACCCCCAGACTCCGGACGTGAGAAACCAAGGGAGGACAGACTCCATCAATGATGGGGGCCATCACGTCCTCAGCTTTCCCCACAACCATCACCTCTGTCTTGTCAGGATTTAATTTCAGGCGGCTCGCCCTCATCCAATCCCCCACAGCTGACAAACACCGGGTAATAGCAGCACAGCCTCACTTGGGCCAACAGTGATGAGGCCTGTGCAAAGACGCAGAGATACAGAGCAGGAAATCCTGCTCTGTATCTCTGCATGTGTTTGCCGGGAAGCTATGTGGGGGCCCGGCTGAGCCCCGCACATATCGTGGCTTGCACATTCCCTCCCGCAGCCAAAATATGTGCAGGGGGAAGGTGTGAAAGTGCCCTAAGTTTACTCCCACATGATTTATTGCCAAACAGGGAAAGGGACCCAAGAAGAGCAAGAATAGTTATCTTATGAAGAAACCCTATTAAAATCAAAGAAAGGAATGTTGTGTCCCTGCCTTCAGCTGTTGTGCCTCTGGTACCATTTAAGTTTAATGGGTGGGTTATCTGGGATTTGTTGCTAAATGGGTGGGTTATCTGGGATATGAACTATGTTTCATCTCATTTCCAATATACATAAGGGGTTTTGTTTTAGCTAAAAGAAGCCAGAAACCTTACATTCCAGGCACTGCAGGTTATTCATTCGGCTTTGGTTTTGTTTCTTTGTTCTTTGGTTATATTCTTAAGAAGACAGGGCGTAGGAGAGGAAAAGAAAATATTACTCACATGCCTTTTGCCTGTTACCAAGTTTCCCCTTATTCTATGACATTTCATCTTCTGTAGGTGGAGACAAAGGCCTTTTTAAAAGGAGATACGCCCACTCATGCCCACGCATGCCCACACAGTGGCATGAGTTGGTGTCTCCGATTTGAATGCTGCAGCAGGTGGGCAGGCGTGCGCACTCCCGTGACCCACACACTCCATCCATCTCCACCCAACACTCATGCACGGAGCAATTGGCCAAAACAGAAGTTGCTCTGTGGCCCTTTTCATGCGGGTTCCCCTCCCCACATGTGCAGGGGGGGCACCTGTGCAAATGCCACCTATGGTGGGTGTGCGGTGGGGGCAACCATAGGAACAGTGCCCACAGTGGGTGGGGGTCCATGCACATTCCCGTGCTCCACCCATCTCCACCCACCTCCATCCATCACCCACACACAGAGCAATGGGCTCCAATGCCAGTTGCTCCATGCATGGAGCTGGGTCAAGATAGGTCTGCACCCATGGGAATGACTTTACACCTGCCTCCACCCACCACAGGTGCACACGCATCTCCCCCCAGCAGCAGCCCCTGTGCAAAGGGCCTGTGTGGGGGGATGGGGGGGATGGGTATGTGCCTGTGTGCACCCAGCCTCCCGGCACCGCCCAACAATGGTGCACCCATGGACTGCTGCTGCAAGGAAGGTCTGTTTAAAAAGGGCCAATGTAGTTCAAATGATCTTTCTCTCTAGATTTCATCTTCTAGAATAGTGGGTCCTAGAGCTGAAATAAGTATCGGCAAAAACTGGTATAACAGTCAAATTTCCGATACCAAAATTTAACTGAATTTTTTGGGTAAGTGCAAACCCCATCACCGCAGTGATGTCAGCGGTGCCAGTAGCGCCTGCAGTTGAGGAACCCCCATTGTGGGGCAGGTATGCTAGGATTTCTGCTCCCATCGGCATGCACTTAACTCAGTCCACACGAGAAAAGATTTGCAAAGGGGAGTATATCGACTTGTTTGCTATTTTGTTTTGTGACCCTGTGCTGGATCCCAATGCGAAGCCCGAGTCCAGGGAATACGGAAGGGCAAAGTGCAGGAAGATACATCAGAACTGGGCTAACTGGGAGTTGGCATTTATAATTTATGTCGGTGTAGTCATGCAGGCTTTTCCGGAGAGGGCAGTGGCCCTCTGGAAATATTTCAATATTGTGAGGCCAGCCTACTTGACTAAGGAAGGGTTCAGGTGGCTACGGTATGATGAGGCCTTTAGGCAGAATGCCTCCATCACACCAGAGGTCAGATGGGATGTAAAAGACCATGACCTCTGGATACAGGAAAAAGATGTGGCCAGGGTGGATAGCAGCCATGTGATAGTGAAGGGAGATGGACAGCCAACGGATAATTCTAGTGGTGAACGACCAAAAAAGGGGGTCTGGAGCTGGCAAGCTGGGACTTCAACGAGGGGTCTAGGTGTTTTTGTGCCAGTTGCAGGTTTAGGCATTCCTGTATGCAGTGTGGGGGCCCCACCCCTTTGCTAACTACCCTAGATGGAAGAGTCTGGGACAGAGGGGTAAGTGTCCCTTCCCAGGGGGTGGAGTCCACGGTGGGGGTGTTCCCCAGTCAGGTGCTAACAAGGGCACCAATGCCAGTTAGGTGGTGGGTTCCTAAGGAATTGTTGGTCGATTATCCGTTAGAGGGAGTCGCTTGTTATGTAGTTGAAGGGTTTCATTGTGGTTTTGAGATTCCATTTCAAGGGATTCGGGAACACATGTCCGCCTGAAACTTGAAGTCAGTGGTGGGTTTGGAGGAAGTTGTTGAGCAGAAGTTAAAGAAGGAAGTTTTAGAGTGCAGGGTCGCCAGCCCATTTCAGAGTTTGCCTATGGACAACTTGAGAATATCGCCACTGGGTATTGTTCCTAAGAAGGCCCTGTGGGAGTACAGACTTACTCACCATTTGTCTTACCCCAGAGGGTCTTCTGTGAATGATGCTATCCTGCATGAAATCTGCACAGTGCACTACGCTTCGTTCGATGTTGCGGTAGAACTGGTTGTGAATGTGGAAGGGGGCGCTCATGGCAAAGAACGACATAAAATCTGCATTTCACCTTTTGCTAGTCCACCCCAAGGACTTTGACCTGCTTGGGTTTTCATTTGGGGGGCAGTTCTATTATGATAAGGCTATGCCCATGGGATGTTCCATTTCATGTGCGGCCTTTGAGAAATTTGGCTCCGCACTGGAGTGGATTGTGAAGCATGGGGCGTGGTCTGGTCATGTGACACATTATTTGGACGATTATTTGTTTATCGGGAAAGCTGGTTCCCCCGAGTATGGTGACTTGTTGGGGTTGTTTAGGGACATTGCAAATTTGGTAGGGGTGCCTTTGGCAGAAGAGAAGACCGAAGGACCTGCATCTGTGATGACATATTTAGGCATAGAATTAGACTCGGTAAGAGAATTGTCTTGGCTGCCTGAGGTTAAACTTATCGAGTTGCAGATCGAGGTACAGTCATGTATAGCGGCTAGTAAAGTGATCTTAAGAGCGCTGCAGTCATTACTCGGTAAGTTAAACTTCACTTGCCAAGTGGTGGCTCCAGGCCAGGCTTTTTTATTGAGTATCATTGCCACACCATCACATCTGGGTGAGTAGGGAAATGCAGGAGGATTTGGATGTTTGGTTAGAGTTTTTAAGGACACACAACAGGGTTAGCTTGTGGCGTGAATTGTACTTAATTGAGGCTGAATTACAGGTTCACTCTGATGCAGCCGGTGCGGCTGGGTTGTGCATTTATTTTTATGGTCGCTGGTGTGCCGAGAGATGGCCTGCGCAGTGGGAAGATTCAGGTATTTTGAGGGATTTGACCTTATTGGAGCTATTTCCTATTGTGGTTACGGTCCACTTGTGGGTGGACAGCTTTCAGGATAAGAGGGTCGTGTTCTGGTGCAATAATTTAGCTCTAGTGCATGTGGTTAATTCGTTTTCCTCCAAGTCAGAGAGAGTTATGCGCCTTGTTAGGGTGTTTGTTTTGTGGTGTTTGCAGCATAATATAGTGTTTACAAGACATGTCCCGGGAGTTAAGAATGAGATAGATGATGCTCTCTCTCATTTGCAGATGCAGCGTTTTTGGGCGCTCATTCCCTTTGTGAGGAAGGATCAGGACTTCGTCCCCAGACAGCTTTGGAGCCTTGGATGCTAGAACTGATGGACACGGTGAAAGGTTCTGTGTCCTCTGCGACTTAGCTGGCATACGAGAAGGCGATCAGGGAATTTTTAGGGTTCACCTGGGTTCGAGGTTGGGGATTATTGATTCCGGTGCTGCAGTTCGGGCTTGAATTGCACAGAAAGGGTTTAGGGCGGGTACTATAGCTACCAGGTGGTCCGCTTTGGCTTTCATGGCTAAGTTGGTGGGGGTGCAGGATTGCGATGTGGCCTCAGTACTTAAGTTGATGATTGTTTCATGGAGAAGGCAGGACCGCGTTCGGGTTGATAGCAGGGTCCCATTGTTCCCCAAGATTTTGACTGATGTTGTAGGCAAGCTGGGGGAGGTGTGCCACGATCCTGGGGAGGTCTGTTTGTTTCAGGCTTTGTTTGTGGTGGCTTTTTTCGGGTCATGCGAATTAGTGAGTTGGTTGTGAGCTCCAGGAACGACAGGTCAGGAAGGGAGTTGCAAGTTGGTGATGTAACTATGATTGAGGTTGGTATTGAGGTTGGTATTTTTTTTTTAAGACTGATCAGTTGGGAATGGGCTTGAAAGTGGTGCTTGCCAGGTCTGTCGAGCTGCTTATTTGTCCAGTGGTATGCATGGAGAATTATTTAAAGGTTAGACCAGGTTTTCCTGGATCACTGTTCAGGGACCAATCAGGTCTGCCTTTGTCCTGTTATCAGTTATTAGCAGTATTAAAACGTTGTTTGGATTTACTAGGGTTGTCGGGGGTGGTGTTTAGGTCTCATTCATTTAGGATTGGGGCGGCTTCATCTGCGACCGTGACCGGTTTTCCCGCCCCCACCCACGGAGATTCGGAGGGTAGGCAGATGGCAGTCTGCCTACCCTCAGGGGGTGTTTAAGTCTTATATTCACCCGTTCCCGGTATTGTAGATTATGGTCCTGACAGTGTGTAATTGATGGTTTGTTTTAATTTTCTTTTTCATAGGAGGTGGCTGTTATATTCAGAGAAAGGTAACTTGGATCATCGGCCACAGCTTTGTCAGGTGGGCATTGAAACGAGTTCAGACAACTGGCTGGGGCACACAGCTTGGCCTGGCTTCAAGTGGTTATGTTGTGTGGAAAGGAAGGAGAGGGATGCTGTGGCCTCAGCGTATGCCCCTAATGTTAGGTTGGGCAGGTAGATCTCACCCGGCTGTGATATTAATCCACCTGAGGTGAGAATGATTTTGCAAGGGGATCCGGATTGGACCTATTGATAATGATCAGGCAGGATTGGGTCTGGTTGCGGGAGGTTTTCCCGCATGCCACTCTGGTTTTCACAGAAATGTTGCAGAGGATTAGGTGGTCGGGAGCTACTAATCCTAGAGCGGTGGATAGAGCTTGAAAAAAGGTTAACAGGGAGGTCAAGAAATGGATTGTGCCATTGGGTGGTATTTGGCTCTGCCATCCTGAAATAAGATGGAACAGGCCAGAACTATTTTGCCAGGATGGGGTGCATTTATCTGAACTGGGATTAGACTTGTATATTGGAAACATAAAAGGGTTATTGCACAGGCTGGTATGAGTGGGTCGTCCAGAGGGTATAATTCACTTGGGTGATGTAGGTTTGTGTTATGGGGATGTTCAAGCAAGCTCAGCTGCTGAACTTGTGGTGGTGTTCAGTACCATAGGGTTAAACTGGTAAGGGCTTTATAGCTTTGGTGTATGGGCAGATGATTGGGTTCATTCTGCAAGGTGTACCTGTTGGGTAATTTAGGGAATGGGTGCCCCAGATTATCAAAGTAAGGAAGGACAGGCATTGTGTGCATGGGTAGGGTTTAAGTGGTCCTGAGGTTTGCATCAGCAGCGTCTGTCCTTGTGGGAAATGGATCCAGTTGGTCCATTGGAGGGGAATTGGACCGGTATCTCCAATCCAGAATGGTTGGCATTATGGTACTGAACAAGGGGAGTGAGAGATAGTTGAAGGGTTAAGTTATATCATCTCGTTACCCCCCTTGTTATTCACCCAAGTGAATTAGGTATAACTCTAATCATCAGTTAATTGGCATTGTAATGGAAAAGTTTTTGATTAATTGGATATTCTAATTTACCTTACAATTTGACATGGGAAAGATTCGAATTAGGGTAATTGGCCTTTAATTCTATCCACCGTTATTCATGGTTGCTAATTGGATTTAATTGGCTTAATCGGTTTCTTATTCTCTTAACAGGTTATTAATTAAATTTGGCTTCAATAAACAGCTGTGGCCAGTTTTACCCATATCCTTTGTGTCTGTGTCTTATTCCTAGTGCAGGGGCAAAGAACACCATTCTTAGTGCTGTACACAAAACACCACTGGGAACCCCTGTTTTAGAATATACACTGGACACCATTAGGGACCTCTGTTCTAGAGCAGAATTCTTAGTGCAGTTGTTACTGTACATAGGATGCCATTGCGAACCTTTGTTCTAGAGTTTAGTTCTTAATATTGTACACAGGAAATCATTGGGAACCTCTGTTCTAGAGTACTTTACCCTGTAGAGCTCTTGGCACTGTACACGGGACACTATAGATAGATAGATAGATTATTACTATTATTATATAGCGCCAGCAGTGTACCTGGCACTTTACAAAGTAATAAAATAGACACGATCCCTGCCCCTAGGTCTTACAATCTGAGAGACAGGAGCTGGGGGAGAGACTTAGGAAGGGGAACAGAGGGAGAGACAAGGGGTCTAACATTCATGAAGATGCGAGGTCTCAAGTGCACGTACTTGGCTTGGTTACGATGAGAATGACAGCAGGCAGGTCCATGTTGCAAGGATAAGGGTAAACAGATCATAGGTATAGGAATAGTGGCTCAGCAGGATAAAGAGTCAGACAGAGCAGAGCGAAAGAGGTGAGTTTTAAGGAGAGAATAGATAGATAGATAGATAGATAGATAGATAGATAGATGATATAATGCCCGTCCATGTCATTCCCTCTTGTCCGTACCTGGCTAGCTAATGGGTTTTGGGAGGAGCAGCCAAAATGTTTGTTACAAATGGACTAAACTGAAGTTCAAAGGGTTATACAGGTCTTTTCACTGACTTCAGAGGATTGTGGATCAAACCACAGTGCAGGTTAAATCCCTGATGCAGTAAATGTTAGACTCCTTCCCTAACTGGGAGAAATTATCATTGTCGAAATGTGTAACTATGAAAAAAGAAGACTGCTGGCAACCTAAATTACTGACAAATAAATATTTTACATCAGTGACTCGAGAGGAATTTAAATCATGACTTTCTTCAATGGGGGCATAAAATAGGTGAGACAAATGCCCAAACATGCAGTAACTCACTCTTCTGGGGCTGCTGCTGTGTTCTGCATATCAAGTTCCAAACTTACCTTTCAGTGCTCTGTTACAGAATGGATTTGGGTAATGTCAGGATTGGAAATATCATGGGCAACCTTTAGCACAGTCACAAGTATCATTGTGTGTAATGTGGGGGAGTAATAGAACATAGAAATGGCAAGAAGTTATAAGTCAGGGGTGAGCGAGGTTTCCTAATCCTGAGAGCAGCATCCATTTACCAAAATGGAACCAAAGAGCCACAGTTTGCCCACTTCTGCTATAAGCCTTTTGGAGAGTTGAGCATTTCTGCTAATGATAATGTTGGGAGACCAGGGTTCAAATTCACTGGGTTCTGTTGGCCAAGTTGCTATATCTCAGCCTCAGTTCTCTGTCTGTCAAATGGAGTTGATAATTACAGACTTGTTGTAAAAGTGAGATTGGTAAGGATAATAAAGAACTGTGAACACTTAGGCTGCTTTTACACATGACAAAAATGGGGTCTAATAAGTGCTCAAGATAATACCAGGTGTTATAAATGCTGGAGTTTTGTAATGTGTGAATGCACTATTCCCCTTTTATACAGCAATATATCCAGCATTGTAAGACCCACCAGATGTAACTCTTACAAGGCTGTGATATTTTGCTGTATAAAAGGGGAATAGTGCATTCACACATTACAAAACTCCAGTATTTATAACATCCAGTATTATCTCGAGCACTTATAAGAACCCATTTTTGCCGTGTGTGTGGCCCTTTTCAAATGGGTCATAGTGAGTGGGGATGGGTGTTTACCCGTGGTGAGTGGAGGTGAGTGTGCACCCATTCCCACGGGTGCACACCCATCTCCACACACAGAGCAACCGGCATTGGAGCCCGTTGTTACGTGCGTGGGGGATGGGTGGAGCGCGGGTGCGTGCACCCACCCCCACTCACCATGGGCACCATCCCTATGGGTGCCCACCCATCCCCCCCACACCTGCCATGGCATTCGCATAGGTGCCCATGTGAAAAAGTCCTAAAAGTGGACATAAGTGCTAAATCAGTAGCAATGATGTTCAAAGTCTCATAACGTCCCAGCTTGTTAGCTTAAATTTTGATTTCCTTTTATGTCCGAGCTCTTTCAGGAGAGGCGGGGTATAAATATGAATGAATAAATAAATAAATAAACTTCTGATTTTTTTCCATTACATTTCATGCTCCTGTTTGTCTGTATGATGATGATAACCTATTGCTTATTTATTTACCTTCTGAACTCAAGGATTCTCTCCAAAATCTTTTCTCTCCAAAACTTTCTAGTAGCATATATTGCAACAAGGAAGTCCATAGACTTTATAGGGCCCTTGGGGGTCCAACTGTGCATTTTCTCTGGTGTTTAGAGAATTTTGAGATGGACAAGCACCCCATCTACAGCAGGAATGGCAGTCAGGTACAACCCTGTCAGCACCTTCCATGGCCTATTGTGGGTCCTTTCTGAGCCCCGCAACCTGACTGGTGTACGCTAGTGCACCAGGACTGACCATAATGCCAGTGTCTGCCCAAGTAGGGGTGCAGGTATCAAAACAATATGATCATGGGGTAAGGGGCCTCAAGGTGCAGTGCCTTTGGCAGTTCTCTCACTCACTTGCTCTAAGGATATTCTTGACTAGTCATCAGTCGTCTGGACAGAATAGAGAACCAGCGTAGCCTAACATGTAAAGGGGTTGGACTTGGACCTGGGAGATGACAAATCCTATTTTAGCCATGAACTCACTGGGTAGCCTTGGGCAAATCACTAGCTCCCAGTCTCAATTCTCCACCTGTAAAATGGGGATAACAATGACCTTTCTCACAGGGTTGTCATGAGGGTGAACTACATAAGGACTGTAAAACACTATATACATGTTAATAATACAAAAACACAGTCTCCTCCCCAAGGAGTTACTATTTACTCAGTATTCCTATTAGCCTCTCATTGGCCAAGCTGAGCAGACTGGATCAGTGGAGCCTGCATAATTAAATTGGCAGGGCGGGGGTCAGTAAGTGGGAGAGTCCCTTTGAGCCACCTTTTTCTGGCCACACCCTCTTCCTAAATGCGTGACATCATGTTACTTGGAGAGGAGGCGTGGTCATGTCAAAAAAGGGGCAGGAACCCACTCTTCTCCCCTCCCATTTAGATTTGCCCATTTCCATGACCTTTGATGTCACACACTTGACCACACCCTCCTTCCACTTTAAGTGTTCACAGAAAGGGGTGGGAGAGCTCTTTTGTCTCTGCCCATTTCCAATATGACCCTGTCTCCACCTGAATGGTTCAGAAGGGGCAGGTGGAAGCCTGAGTGTGTGTGAAACTGCACCCCTTACACCTCCCCATTCCAGATTGGATCTGTCAATAGCTGCCTATCATGGCATGGTGGAGGGCTCTGGGTGCAGCCCAGGGATGGTTCCCTGACTGGGATCATGTGTGGTCAGTTCCCTGATCTGACCCCGACCATGTCAGCGGTACGAAGATGACCCGACTCGGCAGAGTCAACGACGCGCCGCTGTCACTTATGTTTTCACCCTCAGAAATCCAAAGTGAAACAAAAACTGCAATGGCTGAGGTAACCTAGGCTCCATTTGAGCAAAGAGACTTTAACTGAGACTTCAGGGGGAATTGCTGTATCAAGAACTCCATCCTTCAAGAACTTCATCCTTCATTGAGTTTAATGGAAAATGGAGATGTCTATTTACACAGACACTTAGACAACAGTTGTTTTCTTTCCAAAGATGCTTAAAAAAATTACCATGTCTGCGAGAGAAATATTTTGCAACCTAATTGTCGAGTTGAAAGCCAGGAGCCTGGCACTGTTCCCAGGAAATGCTGTCATGTAGGTTGAAGAAACAATGGCATTTAGTCCAGCGTTAGTCAAAACTGATGGGATGAAAGCAGTCAGCCAAGTCAACTTTCTCATGTTAATGGGGGGTGACAAGGCTTCCCATAAGTTAACTAGAGTTTGCAATTTTGAGTATTTTTTTGCTTCTTACTCTTGAAACTTGGAACTTTTATATATCTATATATCAACAGCAGCCTCAAGAGCTGCTTGCCTTACTTAACCTGGCATGTAAATCTATTGGGAAATGCAGGTCAAGCAAAAAAGTGTACTCTAAAAAGTTTCTGACAAGTTCAATTCACCGGAGTCTCGGTGTACAGGTGAAAAATTGATGATGGTTTGCAGCACTGCAATTCCACCAACCCCAGTCAATGCATTGGGAAGTTTTCTGTACTTGTGACTGATATTATGGGGTATAGATAAACTGTTCGTGATGATCATTTATTAGATTTTTTTTTGCTTACCAGGATCCATGTGCTGAAGCATTTGACAAGTAAATGGGCCTACATTCTATATCACTGGGGTTGCAAGAGGTAGATCACAATCTACTAGGGATGGGCGAATAGAACTGAGTTCGGAAATTCGGTTTGGTTCGGTTCAAAAATCGAGTTCGGTTCCGAAGTTCTGTTCGGTTGACTGAACTATTAGAGTTCGATCCGAACTTCCAAACAGAGTTTGGAAATTCAAACCCCATTGAACTAAATGGAATATTATCTTATAAGGATGGGGGAACAGAACCAAGTTTGGAAATTCGGCTCGGTTCGAAAATCGAGTTCGGTTTGGTCGACCGAACTGGTCGAGTTTAGTCCGAACTCCGAACTTCCGAACTGCGCTTGCCCATCCCTATCATCTTTTCATAGATCACAAGCTAGTCTCTAGTAGATCATGGTGTGAGGAGGGGAACCAAGCCCTCAGACATCACCTCCAGGGAGAAGAATGGGACTGGCACCCCAATGAGTGTCTCCAGGGAGCAGAGGGGCTAGGAGAGCTCTTTCAGTGCCCTGGGAAAGGCTCTCTTTCTCTCTCTCTCTCTGAGGGGAGTGCACCTCTCTATGCTTGTGGCCAGTTGCTGAAGTATCCTAGAGCTGGGAGCCAGTTGGAGGGGTCCTGTCCTAGAACACCAGAGCTAATGGGAAAGATCTGACTCCTGATAAATTGCCTGAGGTTGATGTCTGGATCAAGTGGATCATGTGCACCGTAGGTCTGGCCACCCCTGCCACATTGAGATGTACATGTTGTGTAGAGCTTGGATGTCTTTAGACATAACGTCAATCGGTGTCTGAATGTGTGTTCTGACCTTGATATGAACACCGTTTTGGCCCTGTGTTCGCCATGTGGTGCTGCTTAGACCCCCCCCCCCCCCATTTTGTGGCAAATCGATATTTTGCTCGCCGCCCAATCTCATCACACAAGTTTTGCTGCCTCGTTCCCCGTGTTGTACCTGCTAACACGTCATGCAATATCATTAGACACAATGTTGGCCACGTACTCAGCTGAAATACGCAAATTGTCCTTGTGATGCAATAGTGTTCACATTGCATGTTCAGTGGGTGGCCAAATTAGTGTTAGGATTGTTATGGTGCTTACACACAATGACCAAACACATAGTTGGAGGTTTTGACACCCGATCTTTGTTATGTCTAAAGACGCACCTTATTATTTGCATATTTTTATAAATAATTATTATTTTGTGCATTTTTGAGCAGCCTTTCAAGTATCCAAATGATACCTCTGATCAAAATGGGTACTCACATATTCAGTTCTTTCTGGGGTGTTTTTCAGTTTGCTTTTTTTCTCTGCTGATCGTGTGACACGGTCATTTTTCTTGGTCATTTCAGTTGCATCATTTTTGGCAATTGCACATGGCAAATATAACTGAAATGGCATTGAATTAATCAAGCCAGTATGGAATAACCAAAATGAATACCAGATGGTGGGTGGAATTCAAATGAGAAGTATGGGGGACCCTCACCCCACTTGAAAACTCATCCTCCCTCAGGTCCAGGGTCATTGGGGAAGGGCTTATGTGGGTCAAAGGGCTTTGCCTTGCCCCAAAACATTAGCTCAAAGTTATGCCACTGCCCTACACACAGTGTGCAAATAGATGATGTCCCTTAACCAAACAACTGTTCTCTGTTTGGCTGAGGTAGATTCATGGGTCTTCAGGTACCTGTTTCAGCTCTAAGGCTGTGAAAATCTGACACTCTGCTAATTTTGGACTCTAGGAATTCCTGTTTGTAGCAAGGAGATATTAGCACTGGCAAGAAAGGTGCAGGAACCCCAGCTACTAGAGAATTATGCCACAGTGCGTGTTAAATAGAAGGACAGGCGTCATGGCCATCAGGGAGATCACTCAGCCCTGGCAGCTGCAGCGTGGTATTGAGAGCCAGCTCTTTAAGGAACAAAAGCATACTGTAATGAGGGAGTTGAGTGCCTGAGGAACCCAGCTGGTTTGGGCATGGGTAGGCCTGCCCTGAATCTGGGCATACAAGGGAAGCTGGGAGCTGAGAGCGAGGCATGATACCTGGAGAGAGAGGTTAGCCCTAGAAGGAGACAGGATGAGAGAGACTGCTTGGAGCTAGAATACTAGGGAGAGGCAGAACAACTAGGACTCTACCTCTAAAGAGGGCAGCTCAGAATTGAGGAGTGAACCTTGCACCCAAGGTGGAGTGAACCCTGAAGCTAGCTGGCAGGGCTAGACTGAAAGAATTTGGGGAACCCTGCTAGGAGAGACTGTGCCTTGCCCAGCGTGCTGCACCGAAAGGTAATCAAGAGATGTATATATTTTATGGATTGTTGGCTGGAGCTGTGAACTGGGTACCCGGAAAGCACTATACATAAAAGATGTTTGGTAAGATCCCGCTAGGGCGGAATCATTGGGGGCGCAAATCCTGAGAAGACTTAGCCCTGGGGCCATTGTGTTACACTGTTAAGACAAACACCCAGGACCAAAAAGGACTATATACAGACCCAGCCAAACCCAAGAAATAACACTAAAAAGGGTCTGTAAACAATAACATATATATATATTTTATATATATATTAAAAAAACCACTGCAATTCTAAAGAGCCAACACATTAAAAAATATACTTCTTCAGGGCTTCATCATCATGGAAAGATGGCTTGGCACTAAAAACAATCAGGTAAATGACAAACAACAAATATAAACAAGAGGGGTATATAGCTAGAAATCCTTGGCTATAAAGATTACTTCAAAATGCTTGAAATGAGTAATATTTAGGACCTTTTCACATGGGCACCCCCCACCGCACATTTGTGCAGTGGGTGGGGTGCCCAGGGGGCATGGAGGCACCTGTGGGAACACCACAGGTGGGGGGTGGGGGTGCATGCATGTTCCTGCGCTCCACCTATCATCCACACACGGAGCAATGGGCTCCAATGCCGGTTGCTTCATCCATGGAGATGGACGTGCACCCGGGGGATGGGCACACACCCACCTCCAGCCACTGTGAGTGCACCCCCGTCCCCCCCGCCCACTGCAGTCTGTATGAAAAGGGCCAAAGAAACACCTCTTACCTATGAGTAAGTATAGAAAAATATTTTCTTCACACCAATAAAGATCCAAAAAGGAATCTTGAAACACAAAACCTAAAAACCTAAAAATACACAAACCAATGAAAATTTGGTAACTTATAAAAGCGTATAAATACTTCTTAAAAGAGTGTCTTAACGGCAAACTTAATATCATGGGACAACACAAAAAAAATAAACCCATGAGAAAACAGTCTTTGTAATGGTTGTAAAAATACTTCTTTTGAAGAAAAAAACCTTATTCTTTTGGCAAAATGGCAATTCAAAGAAAGAAGAGATTGGTTACAACCTATTTTTCATTCTCTTGGAAATAAACACAATAAAAATAATAAATATTGTTGTGAAAACAGTTTGTGAAAAATCCTCATAGCTGAAAAAACTAACAATTCAAGGACTAACCCTCCTTCACAGACAAGCAAGATACTAAGCAACTGGACAACAACTCTTTTATAATGAAGGACATATGTAATACAGATTCATTATTTATTTATTTATTTATTTATTTTGCTATTTTTCTACCCTGCCCCCTCCTGCTCACAGAGCAGCTTGGGGCGGCTTACAAAATACATCAACAATAAAAACACACATGTTGCTCATTAAGATAGCCGGTGATTAGTTAACAAATCCATTAGCCAATTTTGTCACGGAACTCAAAAGAGTTAACTACTAGTTAATAGGGTAATTGAAAAAGAGAGCCTTCAGGGTAGTAAGAAATGTTAAAGCTGTGTTAAAGTGGAGTTAGCGTGATGTCTGCTTTCACTCTGCATTGTCAATTTAGTGGTGGAGTTACTCCAAATTGACATCATTGTAATAGAGCAGAATTTGTTCCCTGACCTTTAATGAAGTATAGGGGGAGAAGGTTGGAATGAGCCTCTATTTTTGCTGACATTAAAGCATCTGCCTCTGCCATATTTTTGTTTTTACACCAGCTGCCCTTTCTTCCGCAGCTGCCAAACTCCTTTCTTCAAAGGGCCCTTGCTCTGTCATCTTTTCTTTCAAGGTGCAGCTACATTTGCCGTTCCCTGTCTTTTATTTTTAATGGCGCCTTTGTTTTCTATACATCTCTCTGTGCCCCTTCTGTGGCTGGCCCTGTTTCTAACTCCCCCCATAAATGTACTTTTAGATTCGGCACATTGTATCTAGTTGCTTTTTTGTTGGTATAATAAAGCTATGTTGCTTTTTGTGTGTGTGTAAAAAATTAGAAGTTGAGTCCTTCACACCCCCTTTAAGCAGTCGTCTTGTGTATACACAACATTCTTTGATATACAATAGAGCCTGCTTAAGTCAAATTTCATGGACAACTGAAAACTGTTTAACTTATCAAAACATCAGCTAAAACAGATCTTAAAGAAATTGACCTGCTTTGAAACTATATACTGGCTGACATTATAAACAGGCAAACACTATTGAAATGCTGCTAAGAATCTTTATTAAAGCTAGAAACAATTGAAACAGAAGACAAAGAGTGAATACGATCGATTGGGGGTAGAGAAACCATAATTTGCGGAATGTGCCATGTTGCAGGCTTAAGGATTGGGTGCGTATGCGTAGTCTGGGGAACATAGAAACTGAGAAACAACAGAAACCAACAAACCAATACAATAGGTAACCAAGACTAAGCACAATTATTTGTAAATTGTTAGTGGTTAAAATATCATGCATCTAGGCCTGGGACATGTTAATGGAAAACTATGTAAAAGATGTGACTACTGGGGAAGGAGTGGGGGGAGTGGGGGTTGAGTAGTTAGTTACAATATAAGAATGATGGGACTGAAAGAAGACAGAGGGTATTTTTAAATGAGCAAGGCTTGAGGAGGAGGTCTGTGTCCACCTAGTGGCATGGCTGCGCGGATACCCATGCACGTTGAGTAAGTGGGGAAGAATTCGAATGGGTCGATTCACTCAGGCAGATTCCATGCACTTACTCCACCACGGACTGGCTGTGCAAACAATTCATATGGTTGGCTATTTCCCCTCTCCCCTCCCTGGCAGCACCCCACACCCTAATCTCCACCCAACTGCCCACTCTCTGTCATGACACACAGCCACAGACACCATGAAAACGTGAAGACCGTAACCCCTTCCTGCCCTAATAAATATATATACCATTTAAAAATCTACACAACCTCCCCAAACCCTATCCCCACCTGCCAAATGTTTGGCTGAATAAGAAAAATTCCTTTCATTGCCTCCCCAAAATGCTCAGACTAGGGCTGTGGCAATCCTCTAGGGGAAAGGAGTTCCATACCTATACCTGGATAATATACCTCTTCCTATTCCCTGGATACCACTGCTTCTCAGGACACCCTGACGGGACACAGTCCCTCCTACTAGGGATGTGTGAACAGAACTGAGTTCGAAAATTCGGTTCGGTTCAATTCGAAAATCGAGTTCAGTTTGAAAGTTTGGTTTGGTCAACTGAACTATGTGAGTTCGGTCGAATTCCGAACTTTCGAACTGAGTTCGTGCATTCAAAACCAGTTTTTTTGGCCTTCCGAACTGGTTTGGATTCGACTGAACAGTTTGACTGAATTTGAGTTCGGTTCGAAAGTTCGGTTCAGCCGACCGTACTATTCGAGTTCGGTCCAAACACTGAACTTCCGAATCGCGTTTGCACATCCCTACCTCCTACAGCCAGGTAATTAACTCTCTAGCCCCTGCCTCTGCCACAGTCAACTCTCTACTGAGCCCCAGGCTCAGATAGCTTTCCAACTTCGGGGCTTGCTCAACCACGCCCAGAGCAACTGGCCCAGAGCAGTTGGTTGCCCCATAGTCTGGAGGCTCATCCAGCTGAGGCGTATTTAAGATGCTGTCCTGCACAGCCTCAGCGCCTAAACCCCTCAGGCTGGCTCTAACCCTCCTTAAAGGACCAGGGTCAAGCACTCAGTATGACCCTGATGCAGCAGGTATGTGGTATGCAATGATGTCAACCGCCACGTAACAAATTCTTAATGCTTAGTAGGGCTTTTGAGTTTGCACCTTTCAGTTATCAAGAAACTGGAGTAGGGAAGGTTGAATTATCCCTTGTAAATATGTAGTATATTTAATAGACTTAGGAGGAATGGAAGAGAACAGTTGGACCTAAAGCGAATATCTAGTTCACCAAGTTTGATTTGTGTCGATTCCACTGTATTCATACAGTGTATGTATTTATATTTTTGTATTCGTACAGCGTATGTATTTATATTTATTCATTTATTTACATTTGTAGAATTTATTTCTATAGTACTCCCCTCCTTCCTTCCTTCCTTCCCTCACCCCCACCAGATGGTGCTCGGAACGCTTTACAGCATAAAACAATATAAAATCAATTTAAAATAGAAATCCATACAAAAACAATGTAATAACCATTTAAAAGGGGAAGGTAATGAGGGAGGAGAGAACACATAAAAGGGAACCAACAGTGGATCCTAAAAGCACCTGGTACTTTTTCAGGTGAGGATGGAAGAACTGAGATAGACACCTGAAAGACATTTAGTTATCCAAGCATATTTTGCTATTGCAAATGCCCTACACAACCCTTTCCTCGGGGACCATCGTAAGCAATGTATTTGTGGACCTGCTATTCCAGCCCCATGATAGGGTCAGTCCTGACTGACCAAGGAACTGGTCTTGCTATGTGGAAAGAAAAGGGGTCGTCTCATCCCACCTGCATTGCAAGCCACTATCCAGAAAACCAGGCTTGCAGTGCTGGCTGACAAGAACTCCCCTTCCACAGCACTCTGAGGAAATGGGGGTGGGGGGGAGCTCTACAACATGCCCACACTGGCATGCCCCAGAGCCTATTGCAGTTTGGAGGCAATTATAGGCAATTTGAAGTAAATTTACCATTCTCACCCTGATATAATGAGCCTACCTCCTGTCTCAAGAGAGTTTATTACAGGACAACGTTTCTATATCTTTTTTTGCTACCCAATTTCTTTCACATTTTTAAATCTCATTGATCTGAATTAACCTTCCCAACTAATTTTTTTTTTTTTTTTTAGAGGGTGTGTTTGCATAGGATATCACAGTTTAGGCTCCGGATAAGGTGTTTCTTTCCTGCTTTAAAGACTTTAATCTTTCCCTTTACAATTGGAACTACTTAAAAGGCTGTGAAAAATTTGATGAGACAATTTAATTGCCCGCTTTTACATATCTTCTCAAATATAGCTACAATCCTTGGAAAGGTGGTATGCAAGTGTTAGCAGAAGCACTTAATTAAAGAACTAAAACAATGAGACCAGATTAGAGAATTAGAGCAAGCAGAAAATGACAAGAAATTCTTGCAAATTTCCGCTTTTAGCGCCTTCAGCTTTTCCAAATATCACGAATGATGAAGATAAAACTTTATAATTGGAAGGGACAGAAATATTAACATTCCTCTTGGTGGGTTGGGGTGGGGGGGAATTAATTGTCAGAGATTTGGGGGTATCTAAAGTTCTTTAAAAGTTATTAGCATTACCATTATTTCTCTAATACACATAACTACAGTAGTGTTAACTTGATCATCATGCCTAAAATTAGAGCTGAAAGGAGTACCCACAAAAATGGGTAGAACTGTCAAATTATCAGTATCTGAATTGAACAGAATATTTTGGACACTTTTTGGTACCTTCACTATATTTTGTTCAGGTGCCCAAAATACTGAAATACCGATAGCTGGTATGCCAATTTCATCCCATATGTCAGCAATTTTTCAGGTATTATTTTGGTTTGGGGGTAATTTCAGGTACTCGAAAAACCACTAATAGAAATTTTGTTTTTTTGAGCACTGACGTGAGCAGCATTTGGGTACTGTATTGCCTGCGGGCATCAACTCAGGTAACAGTTTCAGTTCTATTTAGAATCAGTTATTTGAATGTAACCCCAACTGGTTTACTTCCAATGAATGAGTTTAGGACCAAGGTCTAGGAATATAATCTAACTTTTAAAAATAAGTAATGTGTACTAGAGTTTCCAGATCAAAATTTCATACATAAAGGACACCATGGAGTCATGAGTTTCTGCTCCTCTATTATGGATATGCTTTCTGTCTCCCTACAAATTTCAGGGGACATTGACCACACTCAGAATAAAAGAATAAAAAAGCATTGCCAGCACAGAACAGTGGGTAATTTCAGACGTTACGAGATCATAGTCAACTACACTGAATCACAGTGGAATCAGGGTGGTGGCTGTGATCACGTAAACATTTGATTGAGCCCCACAAGATGTTCACCACGGTGAATTCCTGGTGGGGTTCAAAGCTAACCACGATTCTGGAGGTGAGGCCAGCCTCACCTGCAGAATCATAGTTAGCTGAACCACGATCAGGAATGGGGCGAAGGTAACGTCTGTTACCTTGCCCCGTTCCAGACTGTGGTTCCGACCGTGGTACGGGATCAGGCACAGCGGCCTCATTGGCCACTGTACCCGCCTGTCTTCCTTAGGGCAGCTAGCCAGAGGAGTGCCATGGGGTGGGGCTGAGCAACTGCACGTTGCGCTGCGAAGCCCCGCCCCCTCACCGATTCCCCTTCGCTATCAGGCCGGCATGTCTAAAGGACGGCCAGTCTGATCATGGACCGGGATCCGAGATGGATCCCAGTCCAGGGTTCAGCGTGGCGGGCCAAAAGGCCCATCACGTCTGAAATTACCCAATGTTGAGTTGGGGTACAGTGCTAAACAGAAGATCACCAATGATCAGCTGTGGAACATTGACAACAGTGAGCCCCTGTTTCATGTATGTGGGCAAATAGATTGTCCAATGAGGGGTCCAAATAAGGAACACATAGTGCTGAATCGAGAATAATTCATGCAAGAATCGAGAAACATTACCGACATCTTAACAAGATCTCAGTAACGTTATGAGATCTTGCGAGAATCTCAAGAAAACTTTGAGACACTATGAATGCAATTCAACTTAACCAATATAACAAGAAATATCTTAGTTAGATTTACAGCTGGAGAAAATGTCTTCATCTTCATTAGAATTCTGAGTAATTCACTTTTGACTTGGCTGGATCCGCCTGTACTAACAAAAGCATGAATGCAACAATTGCTTCTGCAATGGGGAGAAAAGGCTAGAACAATTGTAATGAAGAATTTTGTCCTACTGATTCAGTTTGAAATGCTGCACATGATGATTCAGTTACTTTCTTTTCTGAAGCTTGAAAAAGTTTCCAAAGTAAATTTGGATGAAGACACAGGCAGTTGTCAGCCAACAGGCAAAAGACAAAGCTTTGAAAAGTTCAAGCAGAGCACAGGGAGGAAGAAAAAATGGAAGCAGTTGAGAACAATGTCTCAAGGCAAAAAACAATCTTCTGAGGAAGCATGCACTTGCATATTCAGTTGAGATATACTTGATGTGAAATTGTGGCCCTGCTCATGTCTGTGGTAGTTTTGCCATTTACTTTGTTAATCCCTGCATTTCCATTTATGCAGTTCAAATTTGGCTCAGAATTCGGCTCAATGGCTCCTCATCAAAACTCTCCAAATTGATACGCTGTGCATCAGCACTAGCACTTCTCATTTCACTGGCAAAAAAAAGCACCTTATTGGGTAATATATTATTGGCTACGTATGAAGGAAAACATGATAATATTAATGAATCATAGGGATGTGCGAATGCGGTTCGGATGTTCGGAGTTTGGACCGAACTCGGTCGTTCGGACGACCGAACAGAACGACTGAACCGAACCCGAACCAAACGAACCGAACTTGATCCAAACTTGAAAATGGCCAAACAGTTTGGTATCATTCAGATGAGTTTGGATGAGTTTGGGCGGGAAATACGTGACTGGCAGGCCCAGGGAGGGTAGGGTGGGGGGGGGGGGG
>QEPC01012435.1:2261643-2272478 GCA_003113815.1 Sphenodon punctatus
ACTTCTACTAACTGACCCCCCACCTCAAGGCCAGTGCAGAAAACCAAATCCAGTGTATGTCCCTCCTCATGTGTGGGGCCACAGATGATTTGGGACAGGCCCATGGTTGTCATGGAGGCCATGAATGTATGCCTCGCTCCTCCAATATTGGTGTCAGTGTGGATGTTAAATCCCCCAGGAACACTAGTTTCGGGGTCTGGAGGATCACATAAGACACCAAATCAGCAAGAGCATGTAGGGATGCCACCGGGATATTGGGTGCATGGTACACCAGCAGCACCCCTAATCTGTCCCTGGCCAAATCCAACACAAGATGGAGGCACTCAACACCTGGTGGAGCCTGCACTGGATACTTCCTAAAAGACAGTGCATCCTTGATAACAATAGCTACACTGCCCCCCCGCCCCTCCAGTCAAGGCTGATGCTGCACGGACAACCCAGCCAGAACAAGATCGCCCAGAATAGGGCCCGATTCATTGTCCAGCCAGGTCTCTGTAATACACGCGAGGTTGGCATCCCACTCTGGGATTAACTAGAAGCTGCCACTCTTGTCTCAGGACCCACCATCAGGGTTCTGGGTCCATCATTCTGCTCACAGGAAGCTGTCATTCCACCGCATCAAGAAACAGCCACTCCAGCCCCAGGATCCACCGTCAGGGTTCTGGGGCCTACGTGACAGGCAGGGAGTGCTGTCGTACCACTGCATCCAGAAGCTGCCACTCCTGTCCCAGGACCCACCGTCAGGGTTCTGGGGTCATCATTCCACTCACAGGGAGCTGTCATTGCACCGCATCAAGAAGCAGCCAGCCACTCCAGCCCCAGGTCCCACCGTCAGGGTTCTGGGGCCTACGTTCCAGGCAGGGAAGAGGCCTAGCCAGGGCTTGGTGGCTGGCACGGCACCTATATGGGGCCAGGCATTGCAGACTGGCATCCTACTCACCATATCGCAAACAACTCTTCTGCAAATTGGTCAAGTAGCCTTGACCGGTGGTGATTCACGTGGCCAGTCAGCCAGCCAGCCAGCCACCGCCTGCCATGATGGCAACTATAAATGGAGAACCCAGCCAGCATAGAGCAAGCAGAACTGGAGGCGTGCTGCTGCTGCTGCTGGGTCTTTGACATCCTGCCATACAGCCACGGGAACCCCCAGGGGCCAAGCGCCGAGCCTGCCTGCCCGGGCAACCCGGGGTGCCAAGCACCAAGCGTTCCTGGTCTCTGCTATTGCTGCTGCTGTGTCTCTGATGGCCTGCCATGTTTCCATGGGCACCCCTGGGGGTCCCTGGAGTGTCCCAAGCCTCGCAGCAGGTCCGAACTCCGCCGAACGTTCGACCAAACCGAACTCAACTGAACCGAATGACCGAACTCGAACTTGGTTTCCGAACTGAACGACCGAACATCCGAACATCCGAACCCCGTTCTGTTCGCGCATCCCTAAATTGATTCAAGATTTTCTTTTCTCTATGATCTCTCATCTTTTCAAATTACTCATAGTCATTACTGAGGCTGATCTCAAGCCCCATATGTGCTGCCAAGCACACGCATGTGCACGCTGCCACACAATTTGTACCCACATTGTGGGGTCAATGCCGTGGGTGTGCATGCACTGCATTGCGCCAGTTCACAGGGCTTGGGATTAGCTCTACTTTTAGGAGAGGACCGTGTGTGTGTGTGTGTGTGTGTGTGTGTGTTTGTGTGTGTGTGTGCAAAATATATTGAGCAGTTCACAAACTGAGGTTTTCTACTTCTCATTCAGGTTTAAATATAGAAAATGTTGATAATGACTTCAAATAGCGCTGTTTACATTGCTGTTGATGAATCCGATCAGTGCTAAAATGAATCTGCTGTTCCCGAATTGGCAGGAATTTCTCTTTTGGGAAACCTTGGCAAATGTTTGCGAGAATTTTTGTGATTGGGATGCGTTTTGTCCATTCACTGGGTTCAGTATTTCCGGTGGCAAATTTTCATCACTTTTGTCAGTTCCTGATGTACTGAACATATCACTACTGAAAATCCGCAATGCATCAAAGACTGTCCTGAAAGGGAACCTGAATGAACGGTTGTGAAAACCAGTACGTTTCTGCATCTCCTGTGTTACTTTGGCTTCTCCAGCCCTCGGGAAGACCTTAGCACTAGCCCTGGGCCTTGGCTTGGGTGGGGTTGAAGCACCAGCCACTATGCTCAGGGCCCCAAGAATACTGGTTTGAGCCTTTGGTACTTACAAATGCTCTTGAAAAAATATCAATAGCACTATGGTTATTGATTGGGGGTGCAGTCACACCAAATACAGTTGAGAAGGCAACATGTCGAGTTTTCAGGAGTACAGACAACAATTTTAAGCAAAACCTAAGCAACCGTTAACTGCACTGCACCTTTTCATCTGGGTCCTGGACAGACAACCCAGTGCTGGGGAAGGCCTTAGAAGTTGGTATCTGGACCCTGGCCAGTGTGCCTTGGAAGCACTGAGGTGCCACCTGCTGTGCTCAGTGCCCCAAGGATGCTGGTTTGAGTCTGGGTCCTTACAGCATTGTTACAAAACAGCATGATTCACTATAATGTTAAACTGCATAAACTGAAGTGAATTAAGTACCACATACAAAATACCAGACATCCAAAGTACATGTAGTACAGAAATACCTGCATTAACTACTATCCAAATTTTATTTTATTTGGATATTCGGTGGACTATCCAAATATGTAAACAATATCGGAAACTCTGAAATTAGCAATTGGTTTCAGCTATAGGGAGTTAAGTGGCACTTTAGAGACCAATGAAAGAAAAGGGGCTGATTATCTTCTCTTTTGTTCCAACCTAGGTAAAGCTGTCTAGCAAGAAAGGGGGACTGGTGTTGCTGCAATCATTTTATATAGCTAGGTAGACAGGGAGGGATATGATGAAGAGAATGCAATGCAGTGCAGATGGCAGACTCAGATGTAGTACGTGTAGCAGGGACAGGTTTGCCCAGGGTGAGTCTTTACAGGATCTGGGCCTAACCAGTTACTCACTTTAAGGAATTCAGCTCTCAGTCTTTATTTACTCCACACACACAAAGTCTCTTAAGCCGGGCACACTCCCTCTGGAGTCCAGCAAGTCCCTAGCTCAGGCAACACCCTCTGAGTGTCAGCGTCAAAGGCAGAGCTCCCACTCAGCTCTGGCCTCCTCTGCAGCACTCTACTGGGGCTCTTCAGTTTCTGGGCTGGCTCAGCCACGTCCCCATTCAGATGCTTCCAGTTAAGTGCTGTCCACCACTACTGGCAGCACCTGCAGCACCGCCAGTTAGCCCAGACCTTCTGCTGGTGCTAGCTGTCTCTTAAAGGGCCCTCGTTCCTGTCACAGTATGTTTGTAGGGTTTCCATATGGGACACAACACAGTGGCTAACAGTGAGTGGTAGGCAGGAGATGTGTTCTACAGTGCTACCTAGAGAGCTGAAGCAGGTATCTGCTGCTATGTGGTGTACGACTGAATATTGTGTCATTTGTGTCATCTGGTGGTTGGTTGGATATTTTATGGTTTCCAGTTTAGTATCCAGTGACTGTCTGGTTTGCGAGATTACCATTTACCCAATTACCGTTTAATTACTGTTTGATCTTTTGCTTTGTTTACTCCCTCCCTTCATCTGGACCAGTTTGATTATGTGGTAATGTGGTAAACAGTAGTATCTGGTTTTCTGGTTTGGTGGTTAACTTCCGTGGTTACTGGATATAGCAATTAACTGTCTAGCTATCCGGAATACCAGATATTAATAGCGGGTGATTTTTTTGTTATGTATTTTGACTCCAGTCCTACCATGCTATGATCGTGTATATCCATGAGACTTGTCTGTCGCATCATTATCTGATCTTGTGATTTATATTAATTTGAGGGGGGAACATTCATTTAAATTGAATTTTTCTTTTCCAAGATGATCATTTTTCAAATGCAGTTAGGGAGTCTGGATTCATTTGGCACAGCCCTCTAAGTGCCGCATTGTAAGATGTTTTGATTTATGTCGCTCTTGAGGGTGTTCTAAAAATGCAGTGAGCAAGTTTTGGGTGTACTGTGTGTCTGATAATAAGGGGGCTGTGTCATTTGTAGCCTCTTGCCTACATGAAGTGCTTTAGAGATTACAGAGGAGGGAGCACTTGGAGAAACATCAGCTTGACACTGTCAGGAAAATGACTTTCAAGTTGTGTTTGTACTTGTCACTGTAGGGTCCCTATCTGCCTGTGCCTCCCTTTCATTTGTGAGAGACAGAGTCGTGATACTTTACTCATGCTGAAACCACAGCAAGTGCAAAAAGGAAAGGGAAAAAAAAAACGTTGTGAAAGAAAGAAAGAGAGAGAGAGGGTGGGGGTGGAGAAGTTGTCATTCTGTTCCCTAAGCTCTCGGCATAAGAGCTTTGTTCACTTAAAAATATTTCCCAGTGTCTGAAACACTTGATTAAAGTCAATTGGGAAAAAAGATAAGCTCTTAAAAGTCCTAATTTGTGGCTCAGAAAACGTGAATAAGTCTAAATATGAAATTCTCAATTAGTCTGTGTGCGTGATTGGAGGGCTTGTTTAGAGAATGCTTTAATGTTTCGTTACATGAACCGCATTTCATTTCACCCTCATTCAAAGTTCTTTCAAGAAAACATTCGTTAGTGCTTCTCTGTGGCTCAGGTATATCTACTCCTACCATCTTGTTTCTGCATCTTACAGACTCAGGAGTTTTTTAAAATCTTCCTTCAGGTCAGAATTCATAAGTTCCTTTCTCCTCTTCTTTCCTTGATTATCTAAAGACAAATTTATCCCTCCCCAAAAGAGAACCAGTCTTCTCTTTGTGTGCACCTCCTTCATACCAACTACTCAGTTAAATGGAAATTATGGTTTGCTAAGTTCAGTGTTAAAGAACCAGAAGGTCGGAAGGGTAACTATCTCTACAGTAATTAATATGTATGATCCAGCGATGTAACTCTTTTTACCCCTATGAATGTGTTTGTGGAAAAATATCACAGTGCTCTTTTCAGTCAATCTACATACCTTTGTTTCTCCTCTTGTCTTCTGTTCAACAGTATTCTGCTTCTATTGCATCTGTTCAACTCCTCCTAACATTAACAGGAGTAGCATGTTCATATTAATGGGAGAATTTACCCTTTCATCTGACATGGCTTCCAGTTTGCCCTTGGGCTGCTAGTAAGGTTGTGTTGTACAATACATATACGCTTACGCATAGATACTAAAGTCACATCAGAGAAGTCATGATTCATTGACCTCATTCTGTGACTTGCTTTATATTGTTTGTTCCTGCACTTAGACATTTTATTTTTCACACCCGCTCAGAGGTGCAACTTTTCATCGGCTACTTTTGGGTGTAAACAGATGGACAGCAGCTCCACTTTTGCCCTCACTAGCCCACTTCACTCGACCTGTCCGCTTGAAGAGCAAAGCAGAGCAGGCTGCATGTAACGGTTCGGAAGATCCGGGAGCAAACCTCGCCAAGGGAGCTGGCCAAACATACAGCAAGAAGGCAAACACAGAACACCTGTCTGTCTAAATGGGCCTGGACAAACACGGTCCCATCCAGATCCTAGAAGTTGGCAAATCGAATGGCCAGAGTGACTGCTGCCTCCAAATCCCATCGCCCTGGTTACCAGAGCAAGCCACGGGGCTGGAGTGTGGGGTTGACTCGCCTGTCTCTGTGTTCTTGAGCCGGCACTTTCCTGGGGCAGGGGGAGGGCATGTTTGCTGGCTGTGCGTTCAGTTCACCTGCACGCCGGTCTGTCTGTCTGAAGGGCAGGCAAACCTGTGGGTGAATTCAGCTCCGGTTTGAGTCCCACACTCACCTGCTCTGGGGCTCTGGCCCACTCCCTGTCCATCTGAAAACACCCTTTGTGTTCTGTTCATTGTGAGACTAAACATGTCATCAGAGATGAAGAAATGTAGTGATCCCACAAGGAGAAATTTAGTCAACTTTTGCATACTTGACCCCTCCCCCCTTTTTCCTCCTGGTGGCACTCCAAATACATATTTAGTTACTGAAGGGGTGGGGAACTTCAGGCCCAGGGACCAAATGTGGCCCATGGCTAGTTTTTACTTGGCCTCTTTCCAGTTCCTGGCTGCATCTGGCCCCGGATCTAGTTCCTATGCCCAAACCCTAAAAGAGGGAGGTCAGGGGAAGGGAGGGGAGATGGATATAGAAATCGTATGAATCTGGAGCATACATCCATCATCTAGACTCTCCCTTTCCTTCCTCCATTCTAAATGCACCCCTTAAGTGCCCCCCGCCCACAACTTTCTTGTGGCCCTCGGAGTTCGTTCTAATTTTCAAAGCAGCCCCAGGGAGGGAAAAGGTTCCCCACCCCTGAGTTACTGAGACTGTTTATGCTCCCTTACCAGTATACCCTGCATCATATAAAAGCAAAAAGGGCTGCTTTTGAAGTGATCAGCATGTAACATGGATTATGAAAATGGGTATCTGATTCCTTCATCTAGCTGGTATTCTCAAGTGCTAAGGCTGCCACTTCAGTGTCAACGCTGGTTTGATAGCCGCCATGAAAATTTTGAAACTTTAATACTTGACCAAACGATGACATGACACCACCGCAGACATATTGACCCTTGGGTTAAGAAGCTTTCCGAAGCTTGAAGACTGCTAGTAAATAAGTGCATATGGAACATTAATCAGAAAGCTCTTCTGTGCCACAGGGCTAGATTGGATTTTGTGTTGTTTGGGAGGGCTGATGTGAGAGGGTCCTCTAGTAGTACTGACGTGCAACCATGCCCCAGCTCATAGGGAAGCACTGGATGTCTGCTGCTCTGTCCAGCATTTGAAGTGCTGGAATTGCATCACTGTTAGTGCAGACTGGGTTGGGTCTGTGGCACACAGGGTGAGTATGGGATAGAGGAGAGGGCTACGACACCACCAACCCAAACCCAATGGGGTTAATCTTGCTACAAATCTTTCCTCCTGTATTTAACCATTTTTTTTTATTGAAAAGAACCAAGTGAATTATTTAGACGTATTCATGAGCTATCATATGAAAGCATAGGGGTATTTAAAAGCTGAAACACATTTCCCCAGTAAATGTATTTGTGTATTTATTTATTTTTACAATGTATATGCCGCCCCCCCTCCTGCCTCAGGCATCTCAGGGCAGCTCATAATATATTAAAACAGTTCAAACATTCAAAAATTAAAATAAAGCATAATAATTTCAGTTAAAACAATGTAAAACCCCATCCCCCCTACCCTAACCCAACCCACCCACCCCATCACCCTCGGGAAAGGCCTGGTGGAACAGCCAGGTCTTACATTGTCTGCAGAAAGAGGGGAGGTCAACAGCCAAGCAGTTCTCCAATGGGAGGGAGTTCCACAGTCGCGGGGCAGTCATGGAGAATTCCCTCCTCATAGTAGACACCTGGGAACCCCGGGGAACCCCAAGAAGGGCGCCCCCAGCTGACTGCAGGGGCCACTCCAGGACCTGAAGGGTGAGGTGGTCCCACAGATAGGTGGGGCCCAAGCCATTTATTTATTTATTTTTATTTATTTAATACATTTATATCCCGCCCCTCCTGCAAACAGCTCGGGGCGGCTAACAAATTTCAATTAAAACTATTTTTAAAATATTAAAATAATCATAAAAATCTTACAATAAAACAGGGAGGACAGAAATTTACAAAAAATAATAATGAAGGGTAGGGTGATAAAACCCCATTAACCCACTCTCCCACCCTCCCCAAAGGCCTGGGCGAACAGCCAGGTTTTACAAACTCACCGGAATGTTAAAAGGCTTGGGGCCAGGCGAGCTTCCTCTGGGAGGGAATTCCAAAGGCGCGGCCCGGCCACTGAGAATGCCCTCTCCATAGTGGCCCCCCACTTAACACGGGGGACCTCCAAGAAGGAACCCCCGGCAGACCGAAGAAGCCGCTCTGGGATGTGGAGGGCGAGTCGATCCCTGAGGTATGAGGGGCCGAGACCGTGGAGGGCCTTATAAATCAACACCAATACCTTGAATCTGGCTCGGCACGCTATTGGCAGCCAGTGCAGAGCCCAGAGCACAGGTGTTATGTGGTCCCGGCGACCTGTCCCCGAAATGAGGTGGGCTGCCACATTTAGGGCTTTAAAGGTCAACACCAGCACCTTGAATTGAGCCTGGAAACCTACCGGCAGCCAGTGCAGAGAGCGAAGCACTGGTGTTATATGCTCGCGTCAGCCCATCCCCATTAAGAGACGGGCCACTACATTCTGCACCAGCTGCAGTTTCTGAACCAATACCAAGGGTAGCCCCACATAGAGCAGCGCGTTGCAGTAATCCAGTCTCGAGGTAATAAAAGCATGGATGTCCATGGCCAGATCCGAATCTGAGACATACAGCCTAAGCCAACACACCAGATGTAGCTGGCGAAATTCTCCTTTCGCCACAGCCATCACCTGAGCATCCAGGCAGAGCTGTGGGTTCAGGAGCACCCCCAGACTCCGGACCTGAGAAACCAGAGGGGGGAAGACCCCATCAATGATGTCTTGTCAGGATTTAGTCTCAGGTGGCTCGCCCTCATCCAATCCCCTACAGCGGACAAACACCGGGTAAGCACCGAGACTGCAGGGCCTGAGTCGGAGGAAAATGAAAGATATAGCTGGGTGTCATGAGCATATTGATGACAACTCACTCCATACTCCCTAACAACCTCTTCCAAAGGCTGCATGTACACGTTGAACAGGAGAGGGGATAGAATGGAACCCTGCGGTGCTCCACACATGAGACCCGGGGGAAGATGAAAACTCCCCTAGCACCACACGCTGGGTTCTAAGAACTAGGAATGAGTGGAACCATTCAAGAACAGTCCCGCCAATCCCTGCTCAGTCCCATAACCGAGTCACCAACAACTCATGATCAACGGTATCAAATGCAGCTGAGAGATCTAACAAGATCAATAGGGTCGAATGACCCGGGTCTAACTCATGGGAGAGGTTGTCGGCCAAGGCCACAAGTGCAATCTCCATGCCATAACCCAGACGAAAGCCCGACTGCGAGAGATCGAGAAAATGAATCCGGTCCAAATGCCCCTGAAGCTGCTGAGCCACCACCCTTTCAGTAACCTTCCCTCAAAAGGGAAGGTTAGAGACTGGCCAATAACTGGCAAGACATCAACGTCCAAAGATGAATTTTTGAGCAGGGGCTGTACCACTGCCTCCTTGAGACAACCCAGCACCCTGCCGTCCCTAAGGGAGGCATGGACTATCCTTGTCAGCAATGACCCCAATAACTCCTGGCTAGCCTTAACCAGCCAGGAGGGGCATGGATCTAATTCATAATTGGTGGCTTGAACAGTCCCAACAGCATCCCCTGCATCTGAGGGTGTCACCGTCTGAAAATCATCCCAAAAAATAGGGCCGACTGCCTCAGAGCTGTTCTCTGCTAAAAAAAGTCACATGAAAACTGTGGTAAATTTGAGTGATTTTATCCACAAAAAAGTCCACAAAAAAATCACAGCGAGCATTTGATGGTTCCACGTCCAGGCAGAGGGAGGCTGGACTGACCAGCCCCCTCACCACCCAGAACAGCTCATCCAGGCAGAATTTAGCGGATGCAATGTGGGCAGCAAAGAAAACCTTCTTTGCGGTCCGCACCACTACAGCATAGATACGTAGCCAGACTCTATGACACAACTGGTCCACTTCAGTGTGCGAGAGATGCCACCATCGCGCTAACCGCCGCAGTTCACCTGTATATCATGGGGAGCTGCGTTGTTGGCATTTCATGAGCGGAAGTCTGGGAGCCACACGGTCGATGGCCTCCATCAGCCTGATATTCCACCTAGACATGAGGTCATTGAGTGAGCAGCCATCAAGGTCAGAGGAAACATCCCCTAGAGCTATCTGGAACCTTTTAGGTTCCATAAGCCTTTGGGGGCGAACCAACCTAACTGGTTCCACACCCTCCCGAGGGCTGACATGCACCAGAATATCCACCTGGAGGAGATAATGATCCGTCCATGACAAGGGCACCATTGATACATCCCCCACCAACGGATCACCCACCTCAAAGCCTGTGCAAAATATCATGTCCAGGGTATGTCCTCCAACATGTGTGGGACCCACTACTCTCTGAGACAGGCCCATGGTGGCCATGAACTCACGCTCCGCCCCTCCAAGACTGGCATCAGCATGGATATTGAAGTCCCCCAGAACTATCGTCCTGGGCGACCGCAAGATCACCTCTGACACCAGCTCGGTCAACGCGTGCAGGGAGGCTACTGTACAGGTGGGTGCATGGTATATCAACAGTATCCCTACCCTGTCTCCAGTCAAATCCAAACTCAGATGGATACCCTCTATACCCATGATAGATTGCACAGGAAATCTCCTCAAGGACCAGGCATCTTTAAAAATAATGGCTACACCCCACCTCATCCCTCCAGCCAAGGCTGATGCTGCACAGAGTACCCGGCTGGAACAAGATCAGCCCATATAGGCCCTGATTCATTGGTGCCCTTGCATCCAGGTCTCTGTGATACATGTGAGGTCAGCTGCCTGGTCCAGAATCAACTCCTGGACTGCAGTTTACTTATTAGCTACCAACCTCACATTTAATATCAGCATCAAGCCGAGGCTAGGGGTCCTCTGATCCCTAATCACCTCACCACCTGCCTGGTGGTCAGTGAGTGGGACAGAAAAACACCATCTGTCCCTTGTCGACGCACCCAATGAGACACAGAGACTTACGTGGTGTTAAACTGGCCGCACTCTTTATTAAATCGTCAGTAGTAGGCAGGTGGGGAATTGCGCCTTGCAATCGGGTCCAATATGCCATTTAACTTTGATAACTTATTAACTCGTGTACTGCCCGGACGTGCCTTCCGTTGACAGTATCCTAAA
>QEPC01012435.1:2297386-2315177 GCA_003113815.1 Sphenodon punctatus
CCTAGCCCCAACCTGCCCCCCACCTCTGCGCTGCTCCCCAACCTGCCCCCCGCACCTAGCCCTGACCTGCCTCCCACCACCGTGCTGCTCCCCATCCTGCCCCCCACTCCTGCACTGATCCCTGACCTCCCCCAGCCCCGCACCTAGCCCCAACCTGCCCCCACCTCTGCGCTGAGCCCCGACCTGCCCCTCAGCACCTAGCCCTGACCTGCCCCCGATCCCCGCACCTAGCCCCGACCTGCCCCCATCTTCATGCTGATCCCTGACCTGCCCCCCCGCACATAGCCCTGAACCACCCCCCACCCCCGCGCTGATCCTTGACCTGCCCTGGTGAGGCGCAGGTTGGGGATCAGGGTGGGGGTGGGGGGGCAGGTTGAGGCTAGATGCGGGGGTGTAGACAACATTATACAATTTGTGTACAGACTGAAGTTCTGTAGAAACAAACTTAATGCACTCTGAAAAAATTGTTCTTGTCAAATTATGATATTAAATTAAAGTTTAATAATGGAAAAATGAGAATGTTTAGTTATTGATAAAAATTAATGAAAATATGTATGATAAGGAATGAAGTACATATATTACATATATGTTGATGAGGATAAAATATTAAATATTGCTCAAATTCTGAAATAATGTTTTTTGGCGTTTATGTTTTGTTGCAACGTATGGAGTGGAAGTTTTTTTGAATTGTAATTGTAGTGAATTTGGGGGAGGGTGTTGTATTTTAAGAAAACTCATGTGCATTTAAGGTTTTTTTAAACCGTTAAGTGTTTTTTTTGGTTAATTAATTTATTAAAATTGATATGCCGCCGCTTCCTGCTATAACCATCTCGGGGTTAAAAATACATAACAAAATAAAATACATTAAAAACAACACTAATAATCCCAAAGTTAAAATAATCCAATACCAAAACCCCCTCCCTAGCCCACCCCACCATTCCATTTCCCTCGGTAAAGGCCCGGCAGAACAGCCAGGTCTTACACTGTCTATGGAAAGAGGGGAGGTCAGCAGCCAGGCAGACCTCCAATGGGAGGGAGTTCCACAGCCACGGTGTAACCACAGAGAATACCCTCCTCATGGTCGACACCCAGGGGACCTCACCTCAAGTACGGCGCCCCCGGCTGACCACAGAGGTCGATCCAGGATCCGAAGGGTGAGGCGGTCCTGCAGGTAGGTGGGGCCCAGGCAGTTTAGGGCTTTAAAGGTCAACACCAACACCTTGAATTGGGTCCAGAAGACTATCAGCAGCCAGTGCAGAAGGCAGAGCAATGGAGTAATGTGCTCGGGTCGGCCTGTCCCCTTCAGGAGACAGGCCACTGCATTCTTCACCAGCTGCAGTCTCCAGACCAGCACCAAGGGTAACCCCACGTAGAGTGCATTACAGTAGTCTAATCTCGAGGTAATAAAAGTACGGATGATTATGGTCAGGTTCACATCCGAGACATACAGCTTAAGCCGATGTACCAGATGTAACTGGCAGAATGCACCGTTCGCCACAGCTGCCACCTAGACATCCAGGCGAAGCTGTAGTTCAAGGAGCACCCCCAGACTATGGACCTGAGATACCAGGAGAGGGTGGACCCCATCAATGATGGGGGCCATCTCTCCCCTGGCTTTCCCCACAACCATCACCTCAGTCTTGTCAGGATTTAACTTCAAGCAGCACACCGGGTGTTTTTACACACACATTTCTCCTGGATGTTTGCTGTTACATCCTGAACTTTCTGTGTGTCTAAATCACTCACCCAGCTCTTCAAACTTCTTCGTATAACATCTCCCAGAACTTTTGTGTGTAAAAAGTTCTCCTGGTAAACTGCTTTGCTCCAGGCAGCTGTGGTCACTTGGTTTCCATGGCAGCCTGTCACGTCTACAGCTGCGGCTACTTTAGGTTGCCTCAGGGCAGTGTGTGTGTGAAAAATGAATCCGGAACTTACTTGTGGGCTTGTAAATCTTGAAGATTGAAACATCCAGAACTTTAACTTGTGTGTAAAAATACCTGCCCTCATCCAGTGCCCCACATCTGTCAGACACCGGGTAAGCATCGAGACTGCCAGACCTGGGTCTGATGAAAAAGAGAGCTATAGCTGGGTGTCATCAGCATATTGATGACCCTTACACCAAACTCTATGACAACCTCCTCCAAAGGCTGCATGTACACATTGAACAGGAAAGGGGATATGATGGAACCCTGTGGGACTCCACGCGTGAGGCCCCGGGGAGAAGATGAATAATCCCCCAGCACCACACATTGGGTTGTCCCAGCCAGGAAAGAGCGGAACCATTCAAGAACAGGGACCGCTGATCCCTGCCCAGTCCCGCAGCTAAGTCACCAACAACTCATGAACAACGGTATCAAATGCAGTCAAAAGATCTAATAGAATCAACAGGGTCAAATGACCCTGGTCCAACTCATGGGAGAGGTCGTCGGCCACGGTCACAAGCACAGTCTCTGTGCCATAACCCAGATGAAAGCCAGACTGCAAGAAATGAGATGGTAAAAACATGTATCACTGATCCCTGTTTGTAAGCTACCTGCTGAATGAAGGGGGAAAAACAGCTCTCAGGAGCCCGTGAGGTCCCTACAGATTACAATGGTCTTTCTTATGAATTTGTGAAACTAATGAGAAAGAGATGACAAAGTAAAGCCGATTTTTCTTTCTTTCTTTCTTTCTTTCTTTCTTTCTTTCTTTCTTTCAGTGGTTACTGTTATGATTTTGACGCAGGTATTTTCCCTGAAAATTGCAGACAGGATACGGGGAATAATAAATCATGAAAATGTACACTAGCGCATCCATTGCAAGCCGCAGAGCTTACCAGTGGTGACAGTTAGCAGCAGGATCAGGGAAGGGAGAAGTGCCCCCTTCAACTTTCAGGAGACGCCAGTGGCAGCAGCAGGATCGGGAGTAGGAGAAGTGGTGGCAGCTGGGTCTGGGAGAGGAAAGACAGACAGCAGTGGAAGATGGATGGGGGTGGGGTGGAGACACCCAGGGAGCTCCTCTCCCAGCTCTTGATCCAGTGCAAAGCTTATTGGCAGGGCCACCTAGAGCAGCAAGTTCAAGGGCGCTCATCTCCCATCCCATCTAGCACAGAGCTTATCACTCGTGGCGGTGGTAGGGCAGCTGGATTCCGAGTGGGAAAGCTGCCCCTTCAACTTGGTGCCCAAGTAGGGTGGCCATACCTCCCCTTTAAAAGAGGACAGTTATGAAAAATACATGGTGCAGGGCTGCACTGGAAACAATGCAGCCCTGCAATATGTATTTTTCATAAGCGTCCTCTTTTAAAGGGGAGGTATGGCCACCCTATGCCCAAGGTGACCTTGCCAAGAAGCTCTGCACTGGATCAGGGGTGGTAAGGTGGCTCCAACCCCCAATCTAGCTTCCACTGCCATCTCTCCTGCCCCTGATCCAGCTTCCATTGCTGCTTCTCGCCTTCTCCTGCCCCCTGATCCTGTTGGCTCAGCTCATTTTGAACTTTAGCCTTCCTGGCGCTGTCCCTACATATTTGGGCTACTCATTTGTAAAATGTCCATGGTGACTTGTCCCTCCTTCCATTTCTTATACATGTCTTATTTAATTCTCAGCTCATCAATAAGCTCCTTGTCCAGCCACATTGGTTTCTTTAGATGTCTCCCATTTTTCTTTCTCATTGGAATTGTTAGTGACTGTGCCTTCAAATATCTCATTTTTCAGAAACTCCCACCCATTTTGGACTCCTCTCTCCTTTAGATCCAGCCATGGGATGCTACAAAGCATTTCTCTGAGTTTATTAAAATCAGCTTTCCTAAAGTCCAAGATACACATTCTACACCTTTTCCTTTTCTTATGATAATGAGTTCCAAAATTAGATGGTCACCCCCCCCCCTTCCCTCCTCATTGTGTCAGGGTCTGGCCTAGAACCTTCATCGCCTGGAGTTGTGTACCAGGACTTTCCTTATTGTGCCGTGTGCAGGTTGTTTTCATTATTACAATAACAATAATGAAAATTGTCATTTTTATAGTTATTGCAATAACAAAAATGACAAATAATAATATTTAAAATAGAAATAAAAATGACATTTTGTTTTTTAAATAAAGGGAAAAAACTGAAACACTTATTTCCAGCTATATCTTTTATGTTTCTTATTCAATTCTCATGAAATTTGGCAGGATTGCACCCCCAATGGAGGGCACTATGTGTACCAAAGTTTGAAATGTTAAGAGAAAAGAAATCTATTTCAGAAGCAATTGAATATTGTGATTTTAAGAAAAGCTCCATACATATTCATGGCTACATCATTTTAAATTTCCATCCAATTTGCAGGAAACCTGTGAATATTATGTCCCTCCACAAGCTTAACACTGCTGCCAGTGTTCAGAATGATTGGATAAAGGGTCCTAATGGTATAAGACATTAACTTCTAAATACATTTTTAGCTGTAACAGTTGTATATTCCATTCTGTTTACAAACTAATTTGCAGAAATATATTGCATACCTTTCCTGTCATCACTGCCTAACTACAGGACAATATGATAAAAGGAACCAATTCTATAAGCAATTGAAGTTGTCCCCTTGAAGACCATTATTGAGATAAATAGCAGCACATGCACTGTCAGTTAGAAGCAGTCACCTGGCATGGCAGGGTGAGGGACGCTGTAGGAGGGAGGATGGGGAGCAACCCAAAAGACTGACAGACACATTCACTGACCAATTACTGCATGCTTCCAGCTTTACAAGACCAATCGGTGGTGGGTTTGAGGCGGGCATAGGGGGCGGCCCTGAGGCGGGCATAGAAGGGACATAACTGGGACTTTGGGGATAGCATCCCAGCAATCAGTAGACATAGTTTACACATCTAGGCTGGCCAGTTATCATCACAATCACATCCTGCAGCACTGTAACAGAGGACATAAGAGAATCTCTATTGAATCTTTTCTAAACAGATGTTTCTGATTTCCCAGTAACAAGTGTGGGAGAAAAGTTTACAGACATACATTTAGAAGTTAATTGCTATACCACCAGGACCCTTTATCCAATCCTTCTGGAAGTTGGCAGAGATAGTAACTATGGGAAGAGGTATAAACTTGCCAAGTTTCATCTACATTAAATGTGAGGCAAAGAGGTTACACCTAAGAATGTGTATGAAGATTTTTGCAAAATAAAATGATTCAACTGCTTCTAAAACTGGATTCCTTTATCTAATCATTTTTGGAATTTGGTAGACATAATGCCTTCCATTGGAGGTATAATCATTCCATGTTTCAACTAAATATAGTGGTGTGGGGGGAAAGGTACAGCCTTTTTTTTTTTCTATTGAAACCAACGGAAAATGAAACCAAAAACGATAATGACAATTTGATATTTATGAAAATGAAAATGACAGATTTAAATAACGAAAACAAAAAATGAAAATGACATGGGCCCCTGGTGCACACCTCTAGCCACCACTCCAGCCTCCAGTTATCCTGCCTGCTGCTCTGTGGAGCTCTGTGTATTTCTTTCTAGGGGTGGGACTTCAGATGGAATTTTTTTCATTCAGTTTTTTTGAAAGTCCAATTATGGATTTTCAGTTTTGTATTTTTTCCATTGAAGTCAATCGGAAACTGAATTGGAACCGTACTCCCATCCGTCCTGACTTGTGGGATAGTGGGTCCAACTTGCCCTATTTTCCAGGTCCCCAGAGTGGTATTCAGCAGCCTTGGAGGGCTTGATTGAAGCACCACTACTAATGTGGGCCTCTGGCAGGTTACATGGCCGCAGAGTTCTGACTGCTTATCATGCAAGTGCAAAATGGCCACTGGAGCCATTTTGCACATCTACAAAATGGCTGCTACCCTTAACCAAAATGGTGGTGGGCAAAATGATATCACTGCCATTTTGGTTACGGGTGGTGTTCATTTGCACATTCACAAAACGACCCCGGAAGCTATTTTGCACATGTGTGATAAGGAGCAGGGAGGATGTTGAGGCAAGGGAGCCTGCCGGAGCCCTCACAAGACCGTTGGTACTTTACTCAAGCTCTCCAAGGCCAGTAAGTAACACTCCAGGGCCCAAGGAGATGGGAGTTGGAGGAAATATGGATCTGAAATTCTGCTCTGTAACTTGGAGCGCTAATTTAAGGGTTGGATTGGATTAATCCGTAACTGCCTCCAAAACCAAAATTCCCATCCCTATTAGCTATGCTCTGTCTCCTGTGCAGCTACCAGCCATGCCCTCTGATTCCTGATGACTCCCAGCAGGCATAAAGCAAGGCACATCTGTTCCTTCCTGGCTGTATTGTGATTCCTTGTTTATCCTCACTCTACCCTGACTCTCCTGTTTGGACTGAGCTTATGTAACATTTCCTTCAGGTTATGTTCCCCTTTGGGATTTGTCCTCCTCCCTTGGACTCCGGCCCGTGATACCTTGTCATGTTATAGGCGTAACTTACTCCCTTCTCCCCTCTCTGCTTCCCTTTTCAGATACAACCTTGGCTTGGCTCTTTTGGGCGGAGTCCTTCCTTCCCTTTAGCCTGGTTGCCTTGTGTCGCTAAGTCTCAGTCCTCTTCTTACTCTCCTCAGCTGTGGCGCATTCCCTCTTCTTATCTCCCATGACTGTTCTTGTCTACTCTGTGTTGTAGGTATCCTATCCTCTTCTAAAGCTCTGTGTGTCCTTAGTTCTATCTTCTTCCCTAGTACTGTCTCCCTCCTTTACCGGTGTAGCACTTCTCCTATTCACTGGGTGTTTTTACACACACATTTCTTGTGCATGTTTGCTGTTACATCCTGAACTTTCTGTGCGGTCTAAATCACTCACCCAGATCTTAAACATCTGGCTCTTTGAACTTCTGCATAGAACTTCCCCCAGAAAGTATGTGTGTAAAACGTTCTCCTGGTAAACTGCTTTGCTCCAGGCAGCTGTGGTCACTTGGTTTCCATGGCAGCCCCTCACATCTACAGCTGCGGCTACTTTAGGCTGCCTCAGGGCAGTGTTTGTGTGAAGAATGCATCCAGGAAGTGCCTCAGGGCAGTGTGTGTGTGTGTGAAGAATGCATCCAGAACTTACTTTTGGACTTGTAAACCCAGAAGATTGAAATATCAGCACTTTAATGTGTGAATAAAAATGCCCACTGTCTGTTTCCTTCAGTTCCTGAATGTGTTGCTTTCTCCCTTCCTCCAAATGCCTGTTTCCCTGGTGTATTGCACTTCCCCAGCTCATGGTGTGACTCCCCTAATCTCTGCATGTGTACCTTCTTCCTCCTTTCCCTGTGCCTGTTTCCCAATTATGTGCCCCACCCTAATTCAGTGTGTGTGTGTCTCCTTCAATCCCTGCGTGGGTTGCATCCCTCCTTTCTACCTTCTTCACTAGTGTCTTCAACCCCTGTGTGGGGCCAGACCAGTCTGTAGTGTTTCTCCTTCTGATATTTCTCTTCCCTTTGCTTCCTGAGGGCCCTTGGGGTTCCTAGTAGACCTTGCCCCAGTAGTTTGTTTGTGTTCCATTCCCCTTTGGTGATCATGGAAGCTGCCTCGTGCCCCGGTGATGATTTTGGTATGACCCGCTGGGGGACCAGCCACTCATGATCCTGAGGGACTGCTGCTAGGACCTTGTGGTTCCTGACACATTGACCAAGTCTTCCCTGTTGGTTAGGATCAAGTCGAAGATAGCTGAGTCCCTCGTACCTTCCTCCAACATCCGAAAGACGAAGTTGTCAGCAAGGCAGGTCAAGGATTTATTTTACATTCCATGCTTAACAGAGTTTGTTTTCTAACAGATATTGGGCTAGCTGAAGTCCCCCATTACTGTTACTTCTTGCCTCCTTGAAAGTTATGCAGTCCTGATTTTGGAAACTATCAACCACGGCTTCTGCTTGGTTCGGCAGTCTGTAGTAGACTTCAAGTATGATATCGTTTTTCTTTCTTTCTCCTTTTATTTTTACCGAGCTGCTCTCAACAGACTGTCATGATCACTCTCATGGATTTCTGTGCAGGTGTATACATTTCTGACATATAATGCTACTTCCCCTCCCTTTCTGAAGACATTATGTTCTTCAATTACTACCTTCCAATCATGGGAGTCATCCCACCTAGGGATGGCACTTTTGTTTCTTTCAGTAATACCTATTAAATCATATTTATCTTCCTATATTATGATTTCAGTTTTGTCCTGTTTATTTCCTATACTCTATGCATTAGCATATAGACATCCAAGACCTTGAGTATTATGCCTCAATGGCTCCCCTAACCATACTATTTTTTCCTAGGGCTTACTAGACACACTCACAGTTATCCCTATTCCCAGTTTATCATACAAGTCCCTATCTTAAGTACTTACCGTTGTACTTTTGTCTCCATCCCCCACAATATCTACTTTAAAGCCTTCTTGACCAGATTCACTAGGCTCCTGCCAAACGCATTCTATTTATTCTTTGTGAGGTGCAACCTATGTTCTTCCAGAAGACCTTCATTATGGAAGCATAGACTGTGACCCAGAGGAGTCCTCCGGGTGAAAGACGGAAGAGGAGCCATCTGTGATGAGTATGTGGTGATGAGTCATTATTCCATTTTAGAATTCTCTAGGGATGGGACTTTCAGTTTTGCCAAGACCTGAAAGTAGCCGACAATGGCACTTTTGGTTCTTTCCAAAATTTCAGTTCCCTTTCAGTTCTCTTTTGGCCCTATTGGTTCTTTTCATTGCTTTTTTAAATTAGATTTTTAACATTGCAGTTTTCTCCATTGACTTCAGTGGGGAAAAGTGCATTGTTAAAAAAACAAAACTGAGAGAACTGTAACTGACAGGACAACCGAAACCAAAATTGGCCAAAACCAAAATTTTGCCCAGAGTCCCACCCTTGGAATTCTCTATCATTTTTCTCCAAAGATTCTTATAGCAGTATCCCTAAGTGTGACGTGGCCCTGACCGGCCGGGCCCCAAACCAGGCCCCACCTGAAGGATGAGGCAGCGGTGACAAGTCTCTAGCGCGCCACTCTGGAGAAAGTGTCAGGGCCAGTCCAGCACAAACCAATGACATAATCAAGATGCGCCAGACCAAGACACCCCTGCAATGCCTGGACACCGCAGGCCCTGCCCCAGATGTTAGAGGGGCATGTAACCTCTGAAGACAGTCACCTCAGGGCAAGAGGAAGAGGAGAGGAAGGACGTGGAGCAGTGGAGTACATACCGATCCTGCCCCAGCCCCATCTACCACAGAGTGAGCCCAGGAGGGCCATTCAACTGGGAACTCACATGGCCATACCCTGTTCCCCGGGTACAAGGGAAGAGGGATTAGGAACCAATAGAGAGGGGGTGGAAAGGGCAGAGGGAGTCCAGACCTGGGAGCTAGGGTGACAATCCCTAGCTGCCTAGAGGCCCAGTTGCTGCAACCCCAGAGTAAGCCCAGCCCTCATGTGGAAGGGCCGGGACACGCACCTTGAGGTGACCCCCTTTTGGGGGTCACTCACATGAAGATTAGTTTGTGCAGACTGCAGGACAATCTTGGAGGTTTAGTAACCCTACTTCTTTTCCATTCCTGATTAGTGAGTGATATGCTAATTTGGGGGATAACAGGATAGTTGACTAACTTTGGCTTTTGTGTCCTATCTCCATCCACACTAGGACCACCAAGACTTGCCTATGCTATAAAGGATGCTCTGAATATCTATTCTGAGAGCCACTATGGAGGAGGTGTTGTACTTGGACTAGAGAGGCAAGCATTCAAATTCTGATTTAGCCATGAACTTACTGGATGGCTGGGGCCCTGCGTGAGTTGCTATCTTTTAGCCACATTTCCCCAGTTGAAAAATGAGGAATAATAATGGGTGGTTGTGAGGGTGAGCCAGATAAGGATTTTAAAGCACACTGATAGGGCGATAGAAATAATTGTAGTATACAGGCCCAAGAAACCACAATTCTCTTCTTGAGAGTTCAGAGCCAGAATCATGACTGCACATTTTCTGAAATGTGCAAACTTCCCGGACTCTCTCTTTTTTTCTCTTTCCTTTGGATGACAGCAGCAAAAGAAATAATGGCTGAAAGCTCACAATATTATTAGAAGGCTGTGTACAAATCATGGATATCTCCAGGGATACGGCCCACTGATTTCCATTGTTTGTAAAGAAAGCCTTGGAAAAAGTCCACTCTGATATTTCAGAAAATATCAGATGCCTGAATATCAGAGGTACCCAGGCCTGATTCCCCACCCCCACTCATGTGCCTGTACTAGGGTATTAGTCTTACATCGGTATAAAATAAAAGCAGGCAGGAAAGGGAAGAATCAGGCCTGCTAACGATGGTATCTCTCTCTACCTCATTTTCAGCAAGTTGCTCACAGCAGGAAGAGTAGGCTCTGAAAATGTGGATAATTCCCACGGTACGAGCCTTAGGTTATTTGAAATCAAGGAGGTTCCCCTTTTCTTTACTAAGAGCATTGTATAATATATTTACAGATGAGGTGGTACTTTGAAGTTGGGAATCTTGTCTTTGATCAAAAGCACACAGCCTCCCTCATGTCTCTCGGAAAGAGACAGTAGTTATATTGCGCTGATGTGTTTTTTAATGTTTTGGACAGCAAAAAATGACATTTACATGAAACAGCAGACCTGGGAATGTATGAGATAAGACAATTTCAGTGCCAAGCTGAGGAAAAGTCTCACGAGCAGACTTTAAATCAAGCAGAAGTAATAGCATGCCATACTTGCTTACCTCCCTTACCTGCTGTTAATTAAAGCGCTGATAAAGGAGGACTGTCAACATTAATATGATGAAAAGCGAAACATGTGTTTAAAATTTTCTAGATGAAAGTGTAGTTAATCAGTACTACAAGAAGAGGTTTCTAGTGAGTGTCTAATGCAGCTTGCTTGTCCAACTGTCGGCATACATTGACTTCATCATTAGGGAAGGCACACCATTCGCTTTTGTTTTCATTTTTGTTTACAAAAAACCCTTTTGTTTCGGGTGCTGGTGGTTGTAATCGACTGTACTGTTTTCATTTTTTTTTTAATTAAAAATAATTTTAAAAATCACTGTGCATGTGCAAAGTGGCCACTGGGGCTGTTCTGCACATGAGCAGTGATTTTTCTTTTTAATGTTTATTATTGTTAATAGATTAAAAAATAAAAATGAAAATGAAAATGAATAAAATCAAACAAGCGTTGTTTTGCTTATTTGTTCATTTTTGTTACCTTAGTTCTGGAAACAAATGGGGCACCATTCATTTTCACAACTGATTAAAACTATACAAATTGCACACCCCTATTTATCATCCATTTGAAGAGGACAAGGGAGCAGAGGCGCAGTGTGGAAATATCAGCTTTTAGGGTTTGTTTAGCAGAGCTAGCTGTTGGTTGTTATAGATATGTCTTGGTAAAATAATATTTACAGGCAATAGGCTAAACTACCAATAACGATTAACAGATAGTCACTTCAAAAGGGACTCCAAACAGTACAGCAACATAACAAATTATAACTGAACAGAAGCCGAAAGGCAGCGACCCTTACACCACCTTTCTGGAACTGTGGCATGTCATCAGCCATGGTAAACTAGCTACGGCATGAACTCCAACAGACTTGCAGCCTTTGGAGTGTCTACTGTGCAGGAGTGGTGCTAAGCATGTTTATGTAGACTGGACCCAAATTATTTCTAACTGAGCTGAAACAAATAAGGCTGCTTACCTACGTTACACAAACTAATGTCAATTTCTATCCAACGCTTGTTTGTGTAATGTGGGCAAGCAGCCTTCCTCATTCAGCAGGGAACATCATGTTAGTTTCATCACGAATGACTGGGCTGGAAAATCCAGCCCTGTCAATCACATTAGTAGAAACTGATGTTAAATTTGAATGAGTACACTGAAATTTAGTGTTAGTTAAACTAACATTAGTTTGGGGGAAGGAAGGGGAGGGGCCATGGGGGAGGGAGTTGCACCCCCCCCCCCCAATCCAGCCCAACCCACCAGAAGGTGGAGAACATCTGGGGGTTGGAGGGAAACGCGTTTAGGATGGGGGACTCATCTGATGGCAGCACTTTCTCTGGTCGGCCCTCCTGAGCTCCTTCTGGCTGCTTCCTGCCCCTCCTGGGGGGGCTTCCCAGGACGGTGCGGACAGATGATGTCATCAAGCCACGCCACCCTGGCCAGCTGGGAAGCAGCTACTGAAGGAGCTGGCAGGAGAAGGTACTGCTGCTGCCAGCACCAGGTGAGCAGCTGGGGAGGGTGCGGGGGAGGCGCAATCCCCGGCAACCCAGTCCAGCGATCCAGGTAACGTGGGCATGGATCTGTTAACTTCCATAAGAAATCCATACAAAAGAAAAAAGTAACTTGGGCATGCAGCCCACCTGCAAACATCCCATTACTTAATGTGAGATAGCTTCTCATGTTAAAATCAGAATGTGGGCAAGCAGCCTAAATCTTATTTCTACTCCAACAGACTCACACCATTTGAGTGTCTACTCTGCAAGAGTTGGGCTAAGCATGTTCATAAAGACTGGACACTAAGGCCGCTTTTAGATGAATGGCCAGGGAAGCACCTTCTTCAATGTGCCACTAGGAAAGGTAGTGCAGGGTGCATTTACATGCACCGGATGTGGCCGCCTGCCATAGGAATTGGCGGTGTGGGTGGCCTCCCATGGCCTCTTTGAAGACACATTCTGGAAACCCCGATGTCGAGGTTTCCAGAACACGTCTTTAAAGAAGCAACGGGAGGCTGCGCGCACCACTGATTCCTATGGCGGGCAGCCACTTCCGGTGCATGTAAATGCACCCCGCATGTTTTTTCCTAGCGGTGCATTGAAGAACTTGCTTCCCTGGCCGCTCATCCAAAATTGGCCTAATTGAGACATGTCTAACTTGGCTGAAACAAATAATTCTTATTTTTATTTTCTGTTTTTTCATATTTTATCTTGCCCTTCTGATTAGACTCTAGACAGGTAACAATACACAAAAACATTTTAAAATACACAGAATAAAGCCAAACAAAATGTCCTCATCCCCAATATATTAAAATACACAAATAAATCAAATAAAAGAGTGTAAAATCCCCTAACGCACAGCTCTAGGGATGGGCGAACAGATTGTGGTTTGTGTTCGGGTGTTCTGTTTGGTCCGGTTTGGTTTGGGCATTCGGTTTGGGCATTTAGTTTGTTCACCTAATTCGAGTTCAGCCATTCGGTTCGGTCATGTTCGGTTCGGGTGTTTGGTAAAATGTATCGCGAGATCCCGTGATTGCGCCGGAAACCAGAAATTTGAGTGCGTGCAGAGCTGTGTGGCAAGAGTGTGTGTGTTTGTGGCTGGCTGTTCGTTTTTGTGTGTTTTGGCTGTTTGTGTTTGGTTTGGATGTGTTGTTTTGATTGGTGGTGAGTGTTGGTGGGTGAGTGTTGTTTTCTGTGTGAGAGCTTTTTTGGGAAATTTTTTTGAAGAAGACTGTTGTCTTGATTCCCCGGCTGGGGGCCGACTTGGTACTCCCAGAGCCAGTGTTGGTGGATGAGGATGAGGAGGAGGAGGAAGCGATCACTGACCCAGCCCCTGCACCATCGGTGGTGGTGACTAGCTCCTCGGATGAGGAGCAAGCAGTGGGCACAGGAGGTGCTGGCAGGTTTGTACATTTTTTTTTTTACTTTGAGGACAAGAAAGGTTCTATCCATTAGAGTGAGCTCACTGGCATGTGGGTGGGTGCATGGTTGGTGGGCATCAGTCAGGCACAAACAGTGGGCATCAGCGGGTAGCAGCAGTTGTCTGCCACAGAGAGAGAGAGAGGGTACTGTAGTGTGGGGGGCTCTTCCAGCATTCAGGCACGAGCATCACCTCCACCCAAACATGTACCAGGCTAGGAAGGTCTGCACTCTGCACTCTCCAGTTGCCATGCTGACGCACCCCCAAATAAGGACAGGATTTGGATGTGCCAGCCAGGGTCTCTCCATTTGCCATCCCTCCCTAGCAGCACCCCAAGGAGGGCAGGATTTTCACGTGCCAGCCAGGGTCTCTCCATTTGCCTGACGCACCCCCAAATAAGGACAGGATTTGGATGTGCCAGCCAGGGTCTCTCCATTTGCCATCCCTCCCTAGCAGCACCCCAAGGAGGGCAGGATTTTCACGTGCCAGCCAGGGTCTCTCCTTTTGCCATCCCGAGCACCCCAAGGAGGGAGGACTAGAGGCATAATCATAAATGCATGATATTACTTAGGTGTTGTTTATGTGTTCCTGTTTCAGAGAGGAATTGGATGCCAGCGCTGGTGCCACGCCACACAGGACACCCAGGCGAAGGTTGCCAGTGCCACCCCCAGACAGTCGGAGGACAAGGTCCAATATCTGGTACTACGATAAGGAGAACGGGTTCGTGGTCTGCAAGGTAAGGCATGGGGGCTGGAACAACAGGGTATGCAATTTGCATATGCAGTATGCATTGCCATCTATGACATGTTAGGAACGGAAGTCGCCTGCAGAGAGAGATTGGTCACCGACCCACTTGTGGAGACAGAATGCAGGCAGGGCTTGACACAGACTATTGGTCTGACACAGTATGGCACTTCTTATGTTCCTATCTTTTTATGCTCTTTAGATCTGCAAGAAAAGATTCCATAGGCAGAGAGAGGGGACCACATCGGGGATAATCTCCCATATTGAGAAGCTCCATGGCAAGATGGTGAGGTGGTAGGAGGACTCTGGAGTGACCGTGGAGCCTGAGCAACAGCGCCAGAAAAAGGGGGGAAGGCAACCCAGAAGTTGCGGCATGTAAGCCCTTCCCCCTCCTCCAGCACCGATGTGGAGTCCAACGGGCCCCAGGAGTCTGCTGCGGTGAAGGCCTTTCAGGCCAAAGTTGAGAGGCCTGGCAACCAAATGATGACAGATGTCCACTGCCTGGAGAACGTCCTGGTACAAAAGTTCCAGGCTCTCAAGGTGGAGAAGAAACAGGTGGAGGTGTACTCCCAGTACATCTCCGCCGACGTGGAGAGGCTGGAATTCTACCACCAGGCGGTCTCCAGGTGGCACTGGGATGTGGAAGGGGCCATGGAGTTTGCCATGGCCCACGGATATGAAATAGAAGAGCATAGGGTGGCTTCCCCTCATCCCTGTGCTGTGCCCTGCTGCCTTTTGCCTTTCCCCCAAGTCCAGGGGGACAGGCCCAGAGACTAAAAGTTTCCTTTATAAGTTTCCTTTCAATGTTTGGTTTTGGTTTCATAATGTTGTTGTTGTTGTTTTTTTGTTATTGTTTAAATAGTTTTAATAAAAGTCATTATATTTGTTGTTATGAGCTTCGTTTGACCTGTCCAATGTTTTATCCCTATGTGCTGAAGTTCTGGAAGGCAGGTGGCAGAATCTCATACAGCTTGTCGATCCCTACCAGCAGCACCTGGCTCCACATGTAGCGTAGTTAAGGTATTAACCCAACCCAAAGATGTGCCAGGCAGCAGCAGGGTCTCAACTTGCAGACAGCCCCCCAGGAGGGGCAGGGCTTGTGTCTGTGTGGGTGTGCCAGAGAGAAAGAGAGACAGGCTCCTTGTCAGTGGGCAGCAGGCGGCGGGAGCTGATGGTCAGAGGGGCTTGCATTTCCAGCAGCTTCAGTGGGCATCCGCAGGTGAGTATGGAGGAGTAGACTGTTGGAGGGGGCAGGCTGGCATGTGGGTGCGAGGCTTCTGGATGCAATGGAATGGAATGCATCTCCCAGTGACTGGAATGATGGTCCCAGAATCTCGTTGATGGTTCCTGGGATGGGCGGGCATGACTGATTCTGGTACAATGGACTGACAGCCTATGTGAGTTTAATGATAATTATTTATGTCCCTAGAATTAGCACATGGAATGGGTACACTTCATTCAATCAAGCAATAGGTGGTAACAGCAGGTACAGGCACACACACAGGCAGGCAGACAGGCACATATAATACATTGTGTTGTATTGATATATTCCATCACATTTTGGTAGGTTTGCTGCTGGCAATGGGCAATGGGCATGGATCGGGCACATGAGCACAGATGGGAGTTCTTCCTGGTTCTGGCAGGTGACAGCTTGAGCTGGATACACCTACCTCTCCCCCTCCACCCCCCATCTCTCTCGATCTAGCAGGGAGCCTCTCTCTCTCTCTGGCCATATAGTGCATGTGATAGCATGGGTGGGATCGTGTCTGTCTCCTCCTAGCAGTGGGGAGACACTCACTCTCTCTCTCTCTCTCTCTCTCTCTCTCTCTCTCTCTCTCACCATGAACAGCAGGTTGCATAAAGAAAAGGTGGAATGANGCATTCCTCTCTCTCTCTCTCTCTCTCTCTCTCTCTCTCTCTCTCTCTCTCTCTCTCTCTCACACCATGAACAGCAGGTTGCATAAAGAAAAGGTGGAATGACAGTGCCCTGTGACGGAATGACAGGGTACAAGAACCCTGAGGGTGGGTCCTGGGCTGGGGCTAGAGTGGCAACTTCTAGATATTGGGTACAGCCCTCCCTGCCAGTAACGTAGGCCCCATAACCCTGATGGTCAGTCCTGGGGCTGGAGTGGCTGTTTCTTGATGCCATGGTATAGACAGCATATAGGCCTGGGGACCATTGGCATCAGCAGATATTGGTTGTCAGGGTACAGAACCCTTAGTACAGTTGACATATAGGCTTGGGGGCCATTTTCAGAAGCAGACATTGGTTGCCAGGGTACAGAACCCTTGGCACAGGCAGTATATAGGTCTGGGGGCCATTGGCACCAGTAGACATTGGTTGCCAGGGTACAGAACCCTTGGCAAAAACAGCATATAAGCCTGGGGGCCATTGGCACTAGCAGCAGCAGACATTGGTTGTCAGGGTACAGAACCCTTGGCACAGGCAGCATATAGGCCTGGGGGCCATTGGCACCAGCAGACATTTGTTGCCAGGGTAAAGAACTCTTGGCACAGACAGCATATAGGCCTGGCCTGGGGGCCATTGGCACTAGCATCACCAGACATTGGTTGCCAGGGTACAGAACCCTTGGCACAGACAGCATATAGGCCTGGCCTGGGGGCCATTGGCACTAGCATCACCAGACATTGGTTGCCAAGGTACAGAACCCTTGCCATAGACAGCATATAGGCCTGTGGGCCATTGGCACTAGCAGCAGTAGACATTGGTTTCTGGGGCAGGCAGGCAGGTGACGTGGCATGAGTGGCAGTCAGGCAGACTGAGGCAGGGTTCGAGCTTTGCAACTTGGGCGGGATGGCAGGCAGGCAGCGTGGCATGAGAGGCAGTCGTCAGGTGGGCTTGGACAGGCTTTGAGCTAGGCAATCTGGGTGGGCAGACAGGCACCTTGGAATGGGAGGCAGGAAGATGGACTGAGGCATGCTTTGAGCTTGATGGCAACCTGGGCGGGGCAGAAAGGCAGAGTGGCATGAGAGGCAGTACAGTAGGAAGGCTGGGACACTGACAGTAGGGAACTCAGATAGGCTAGCAAAGGCTTTGCAGTGCGCGCGCGAGAGAGCTAGTCAGTGTTACATAGGCGGGTCGAGATCGTGTAGCCATAGGCCGGCTGGCAGGCTTACAGTTTGTTTCCCAATGCCAGATAAGGAGGTCAAGGCCATCTAGTATAAGAGAGAGAGAGAGACAGACAGAGAGACACAGAGACACAGAGAGAGGCAGGGCGGGTGCCAGGCATTGGGAGGGAGGGACAGCACTCAGCAGCACAGGAGAAGTAGCCGTAGCCAAGATTGAGGAGGGAGGGGAGGAGCCCCGTCCCAAGACTGCCCCTGGCATGGGATGGCATGTGCCACTGCACCATCACTCCTTGTCCAGGGGCAGCTCGGGGAATCCCAGCAGCGGAAGGTTGACCTTCAAGAAGAGCAACTGCTCCACCAACTTGGCCCCCAGTCTCAGGCGGTGCGGGGAGCAAATGT
>QEPC01012435.1:2332256-2351262 GCA_003113815.1 Sphenodon punctatus
TGGTATGGAAAACAAAAATGGGGTCCTGATGCTGCCTCAGCCTGGTTACGTGGCTGGCCTGGAACGGGTCCCCCCAATTATCCCGGGCCCACAGCCTGTGCCAAGGGCCACCCAGGTGGGCCAACATGGGCCGTAGGGTGCCAGGAATTGGGTGTCATCATGGCCAGCTGCCATGGCTGCCCGTGATTGGCCATCATGGCTTTCCATCATGAAAATAGGGATGGGAGGCTAGTGGTATGCCAGTGGTGAGGCCGCCTGGCTGTGCATTTGTTCTTTCCCCCAGCCCTAACAATGGGCAGGGAGTGCTCACCAGCCAGCCTGGAAGGGCGCACATCAGTTCCATGCCTCAACCTGAATCCACCAGGGCTGCTACCACCCCCCCTTCTCGAGTGTTTAGCCTGACGCGCTGGCTGCACATTTATTGTCATCCTATGTGTCTATATCACCACTGTTGCCCCTTGGTGGAGTATGTTCCTTTATTTGGAATACAGGACACCATAAGTTTGAATTTCACCTTCACTTATTACCTTTTATATACATACCCACTTTTGTGCTGCAGAAAGTGAGTGAAATAGAGATGAGAGTCTGTTTCTGACCAGATTCTATTTTTGATGGATCCGATCCATTCAGTTGGTCCAAACATAAATTGGAATGATTGATCATTCTGATTTTTTTTTTCTGCATGCTCAAAATAGTGCCCAGCTGTTCTGTGCATGGACAAATGTTATTTATTTGCTTATTTGTTTATTTTTTATTTATTTAAATTTCTACCCTTCCCTTCCCTAAGGCTTAGGGCAGCTTACAATAGTAAAACCACAAAATACATCAAAATACCTTAAAAACCCCACCCTCGCCCATGCTGATAACACCCAACTCTATCTATCCTTTTCATCAGACCCGGGCCCTGCAGTCTCAGTGCTTACACGGTGTCTGGTGGCTGTGGGAGATTGGATGAGGGCCAGTCAACTGAGGCTGAATCTTGAAAAGACGGAGGTGATGTTAGTGGGGAAGGTGATGGATGTGGTGTCCTGCATCATTGATGGGGTCCTCCCCCTGTTGGTACCTCAGATCAAGAGTCTGGTAGTGCTCCTCGACTTGCAGCTCTGCCTAGATGCCCAGGCTGGGGCTGTGGCGAGGAGCACTTTTAACCAATTACATCTAGTGCGTTGGCTTCGGCCATATATCTCAGACTCTGATCTGGCCACTATAATTCATGCTTTCATTACTTCAGGATTGGACTATTGTAACATGCTCTATGTGGGGCTGCCCATGGGGACGGTTCAGAGTCTGCAGCTGGTGCAGAATGTGGCGGCCTTCCTCCTTACGGGTGTGGGCTGCCGGCTGCCTATAGTCTTCCAGACACAATTCAAGGTGCTGGTTCTTACCTATAAAGCCCTACACAGCTTAGGCCCTACCTATCTGTGGGACCACCTCACTCCCCATGCCATTGACCAGACCCTGTGGTCATCTGGGAGTGCCCTTCTCGAGGTCCCCCAGATATTTAGGGGGGCTACTGTGGAAAGGGCGTTCTTGGTGGTCACTCCATGGCTCTGGAATTCCCTCCCGGTGGAGGTCCGAGTGACGCCGGATCTTCCTTGGTTTTCGCATCAGTGTATGACCTGGCTGTTCTGCCAGACCTTTGGTGAGGGGAAGGGGTGAGGGTGGGTTGTTTAGGGGGATGGGGTGGGGTGTTATTTATATGTAAGATTTTAGTTATGGGGGAGGTGATGCTCCCCTTTTACTTACTGTTTTATTTTGTTGTTTTTGTTGTCTGCAGGGCCCTATGCTAATTTTATATATGTTTTTATTCTTGTAAGCCGCCCCAGGCTGCCTATGGAAGGAGGGTCGGGGTACTAAATTTGATAAATAAATAAATTAAATTAAATAAAACTACCCCCCTGAACCCCTATTTGTGTTTGCTGAACCCTTTGCCAAAAAGAAAGGTTTTACACGGCCTCTGGAATATGCTCAGGCTCGGGCTCTCATGGACCTCCTGGGGAAGTGAGTTCCACACTACTGAGGCAGCAACCAAGGACGCCTCTCCGAGGGTCCTTGTCAAATGAACAAGATTGGCAGGTCGTACCTGCAAGAGAGCTTTCCCGGCTGACCATAAAGAGTTGTGGTGGAGCACTGTAGGAAAGGCAGTCTTTCAGATGTGTGGGCTCACTCTATTTAGAGCTTTCAAGGTCAAAACCAGCACCTTGAGTTGCGCCTGGAAGGTTATAAGCAGCCAGTGCAGACTATAAAGCACAGGTGTAATGTGCTCACAGTGCCCCGCTCCCCAAAGGAGTCAGGTCACCGTGTTCTGCACCAGTTGCAGCTTCTGAACAGTCATCAAGGGCAGCCTCATGTAGTCTGCATTGCATTAAGCTAGCCTTGAGGTAATCAAGGCATCGATGATGGTGGTCAGATCTGAATTAGAATTGTTGTTACGACTGCTGCCATTTTATGCATGCACAGGACTGCTGCCATCATTTTACACATGTGCAGTACAGCCGCCCCCATTTTACAGTTACACCGTATGGCTGATTGTAATTCCGATTGAAAATTTCCATCGATCTGAATTCTGATCAAAATTTCAACAGACATTCTGTTTTCACAAAACTGTTCCATTAAAATAATAGGGTTGTTTTGAAGCAGTCCTAGACTGAGGAGACTGAAGCTAAATTGTCTCATGGTCAAAGTTTGATGAAAGTGTTATGCATTGTTCATCAACCTTCACTCGCATTCCGCATAGGGTTTGTGTGTGTGTGTGTGTGTGTGTGTGTGCGTGTGTGTGTGATACAATAAGATGAGTTTCCTCTGTGAAATTTGTGGCAAGTGCATGGATGTTACAAAATGCTCCTGACTTATAAACAATTAAAAAAATAGTACACAGTAAATTAATGGAGAAATCAGGCTTCCACAAGAGTATTCTGTTTGGAGGATTTATAAAAGGTTCTGACTGTCTCTGTGTGTATACACGTGCATTATTTATTATACACACAAATACTGTGTGTGTAGAGAGTCAGAATTGTTCTACTATAAATCCACTTGAGTGTAGATACACGGTCAGTTAATGTCTATCAGCAATCCAGAAAATTGCCATTTTTATAAAATAAATAAAGTTCACTTACCATTTAAATCAATTGCTTTATTTGATTTTGATTTCAATATCCAGAAGGTTTAAGCAGAACCAATGTTTTGGCCCTCGGGCATTTCCCTTGACTGCTTAGGAATGCCTCCAGCAAAGTACTGACTTGGTTACAAATTTTGTAAACACTGATTTTCTTTCTCAGTGTTGCAGATTCTGTCATTTCTCAATAATGTGAAGCCATTTCAGAGCCTGTGCTTTTAATTATAATTTTAAAACTACAGGGGGCATGGAGGAGTCTGGAGGAAGTTCCCTTGGCTCCACCGAAAGAGACCTTTCCCTTCTTGTTGGCCTTTGGATGGGGAAACTCCTTCTAAAAGAGATGTCAGTAGAAGAATACATTCATTGTAGAGTTATGTTTTCTACTTATAATGTATGCCAAGAGCTGTATCCTGTGCCCAGCTCATATGTTGTTATGTAAACAGTACAGAGCTCTGATTCATTATAGGAGAGTGTTGGTAATCATGGAATCTGGCTATTTTGTTCAAATGTTTTCAGTGATTCATGAAACCCTTATCAAAATTCAAAAAAGCACTTCATGAATCAACCAGAAGCTAAATTTCTTTTAAACAGTAATGAGCTCATCTCCATAGAAATGGGACTAAGCTTGCTGGTGGGTCAAACTGTTTGCTGTACTGTTTTCCACCCCTGCCTTCATTTCTTATGCTCTTATTTCATGCCTCATTGTCTCCCATCTTCTCCTTATTTAAAGGATGCCTTTTGGCTCTTTGCTTTCTAGCCAACAATTGACGCTTGTAGCTCTTACAAGATGGCGGAGAAAAAGAGATAGCATATAAGATTCACTCAAAAGTTTGCAGAAACACCTGATTCACACCATTTCTCTCATCTAAGAACAAGCAATTTAGGAATAAGCATTTTAAGAAAAGGTCTACAAGGCATAACCCCCCTCTCTTCCAGTTCCCACTGGGGTTGCAGTGTGTTAATATCATACTTGCTTTCTCTGTTTTCTTCCTTCCACAAGACATCAAAGAAGCCAACAGGCAGTGTGTCTTTCAAATTCCAGACATTTAGTGGTTTCCATTCCTTCAGATTTACCACTAACAAAGATGAAAGCCAGGGTCTAGTGAAACAAAACCCCAAAGCATCTGAAATAAAATAGTATCACTTTGAGGCTCTCCCCTAGAAGAGAAGGAGTCCACTTTCAATTTTATACATCATAGGTTGACGGTCTCCTTTGGCAAACCACAGAAATTGTGTTGCACTTAGTTAAATTACAGCCTCAAATTCCAGGGTCAGCATCAATGAAATTATTTTGAAGACTACCACCCAGGAGATGGAGGAATGTACAAGGCAAGACATTGTATATCTAGATATAGTATGTTTTATTTTATTTATTTATAAAATATCTTGATACCGNAAAGGCAGTCTTTCAGATGTGTGGGCTCACTCTATTTAGAGCTTTCAAGGTCAAAACCAGCACCTTGAGTTGCGCCTGGAAGGTTATAAGCAGCCAGTGCAGACTATAAAGCACAGGTGTAATGTGCTCACAGTGCCCCGCTCCCCAAAGGAGTCAGGTCACCGTGTTCTGCACCAGTTGCAGCTTCTGAACAGTCATCAAGGGCAGCCTCATGTAGTCTGCATTGCATTAAGCTAGCCTTGAGGTAATCAAGGCATCGATGATGGTGGTCAGATCTGAATTAGAATTGTTGTTACGACTGCTGCCATTTTATGCATGCACAGGACTGCTGCCATCATTTTACACATGTGCAGTACAGCCGCCCCCATTTTACAGTTACACCGTATGGCTGATTGTAATTCCGATTGAAAATTTCCATCGATCTGAATTCTGATCAAAATTTCAACAGATATTCTGTTTTCACAAAACTGTTCCATTAAAATAATAGGGTTGTTTTGAAGCAGTCCTAGACTGAGGAGACTGAAGCTAAATTGTCTTATGGTCAAAGTTTGATGAAAGTGTTATGCATTGTTCATCAACCTTCACTCGCATTCCGCATAGGGTTTGTGTGTGTGTGTGTGTGTGTGTGTGTGCGTGTGTGTGTGATACAATAAGATGAGTTTCCTCTGTGAAATTTGTGGCAAGTGCATGGATGTTACAAAATGCTCCTGACTTATGAACAATTAAAAAAATAGTACACAGTAAATTAATGGAGAAATCAGGCTTCCACAAGAGTATTCTGTTTGGAGGATTTATAAAAGGTTCTGACTGTCTCTGTGTGTATACACGTGCATTATTTATTATACACACAAATACTGTGTGTGTAGAGAGTCAGAATTGTTCTACTATAAATCCACTTGAGTGTAGATACACGGTCAGTTAATGTCTATCAGCAATCCAGAAAATTGCCATTTTTATAAAATAAATAAAGTTCACTTACCATTTAAATCAATTGCTTTATTTGATTTTGATTTCAATATCCAGAAGGTTTAAGCAGAACCAATGTTTTGGCCCTCGGGCATTTCCCTTGACTGCTTAGGAATGCCTCCAGCAAAGTACTGACTTGGTTACAAATTTTGTAAACACTGATTTTCTTTCTCAGTGTTGCAGATTCTGTCATTTCTCAATAATGTGAAGCCATTTCAGAGCCTGTGCTTTTAATTATAATTTTAAAACTACAGGGGGCATGGAGGAGTCTGGAGGAAGTTCCCTTGGCTCCACCGAAAGAGACCTTTCCCTTCTTGTTGGCCTTTGGATGGGGAAACTCCTTCTAAAAGAGATGTCAGTAGAAGAATACATTCATTGTAGAGTTATGTTTTCTACTTATAATGTATGCCAAGAGCTGTATCCTGTGCCCAGCTCATATGTTGTTATGTAAACAGTACAGAGCTCTGATTCATTATAGGAGAGTGTTGGTAATCATGGAATCTGGCTATTTTGTTCAAATGTTTTCAGTGATTCATGAAACCCTTATCAAAATTCAAAAAAGCACTTCATGAATCAACCAGAAGCTAAATTTCTTTTAAACAGTAATGAGCTCATCTCCATAGAAATGGGACTAAGCTCGCTGGTGGGTCAAACTGTTTGCTGTACTGTTTTCCACCCCTGCCTTCATTTCTTATGCTCTTATTTCATGCCTCATTGTCTCCCATCTTCTCCTTATTTAAAGGATGCCTTTTGGCTCTTTGCTTTCTAGCCAACAATTGACGCTTGTAGCTCTTACAAGATGGCGGAGAAAAAGAGATAGCATATAAGATTCACTCAAAAGTTTGCAGAAACACCTGATTCACACCATTTCTCTCATCTAAGAACAAGCAATTTAGGAATAAGCATTTTAAGAAAAGGTCTGCAAGGCATAACCCCCCTCTCTTCCAGTTCCCACTGGGGTTGCAGTGTGTTAATATCATACTTGCTTTCTCTGTTTTCTTCCTTCCACAAGACATCAAAGAAGCCAACAGGCAGTGTGTCTTTCAAATTCCAGACATTTAGTGGTTTCCATTCCTTCAGATTTACCACTAACAAAGATGAAAGCCAGGGTCTAGTGAAACAAAACCCCAAAGCATCTGAAATAAAATAGTATCACTTTGAGGCTCTCCCCTAGAAGAGAAGGAGTCCACTTGCAATTTTATACATCATAGGATGACGGTCTCCTTTGGCAAACCACAGAAATTGTGTTGCACTTAGTTAAATTACAGCCTCAAATTCCAGGGTCAGCATCAATGAAATTATTTTGAAGACTACCACCCAGGAGATGGAGGAATGTACAAGGCAAGACATTGTATATCTAGATATAGTATGTTTTATTTTATTTATTTATAAAATATCTTGATACCGTGCCCCTCCTGACACAGCAGCTCGGGGTGGCTTACAACAAGTAAATAAATATTAAAAACATTAAAACATATAAAATGACTAATAACAGGAGAATTAAAAAACATCCCTTCCCCCCACACCCTAACCCATTCCCCCCACCCTTCACCCATCTCCCTCACCAAACACCAGATGGAACAGCTACGTCAAAAAGAGGGGAGATCAGGGACCAACTGGGCCCCCACTGGAAGGGAGTTCCACAGCCTCGGTGCAGCCACCAAGAATGCTCTCTCTATTGTGGTCCCCCAGAAGACTCGGAGGACCTTGAGGAGGGCACCCCCAGATGACCACAGGGGCCAATCTAGGATCCTAGGGGTGAGGTGATCCTGCAGATAGGTAGGGCCTAGACTGTTTAGAACTTTATAGGCAAGCACCAATAAATTGAATCAGGCTCAGAAGACTATAGGCAGTTAGTGAAGAGATCAGAGAACTGGTGTAATATGCTCCCGGCGGCCCAATTCCACCAAGAGGTGGGCTGCCGCATTCTGCACCAGCTGCAGTCTCCGAACCGTCAACATGGGTAGCCCCACGTAGAGCGCGTTACAATAGTCCAGCCTAGAGGTGATGAAAGCATGGATAACAGTGGTCAGGTCAGAGTCCAAAACATATGACTGAAGCCATTGCACCAGATATAATTGGTGAAAAACACTCCTTGCCACAGCCTCCAACTGAACATCCAAGCGGAGTTGCAAATCAAGGAGCACCACGTCAAGCGATGGTTTCTTAGTCAGAGGCTGCACCACCGCCTCTTTGAGACAGCCCGGCACTCTGCCCTCCCAAAAGGAGGCATTGACCACCCCGGCCAGCAACAATCCCAGTGTCTCCCGGCAGGTCTTCACCAGCCAGGAGGGGCATGGGTCTAATTCACAAGAGGTGTTCCTGATTGCCCCAAGAACATCCTCCACATCGGTGGGTGCTACCAACTGAAGTTGATCCCACAAACTCGGACAAGGTGGGGGTTTCCATATCCTCTGGTTTCCCTAATGTAATAAGTGCAGCATCGAAGCTGTGGTGAATATGAAGGATTTTATCCACAAAAAAATCCACAAACATGTCACAGCAAGCACTGGATGACTCCACCCCCAGGTGAAGGAAGGCCAGACTGACCAGCCCCTTTACCACCTGGAAAAGCTCAGCTGGATGGGATTTTGCGGATGCTATGAGGGTAGCAAAAACCCTCTTTTTTTGCTGCCCACATAGCCATGGCATAGGCTCATAAACTAGCTCTATGACGCAATAGGTCATCTTCAGCATGTGAGTGGGGCCACCGTCGCTCCAAACTCTGCCCTTCTCACTTCAGTACCCGCAATTCCTCAGAGAACCAAGGAGGCCTGCAGTGCTGTCGCCTGGGAAGCAGATGCCTAGGAGTCGCCTGATCAATGGCCCTCATCAACAGAGTATTCCATAATGCAACAAGGTCATCAATGAAATGGTAGTCAAGATCAGAGGCTATCTCACCCAGAGCATTCTGGAACCACTCCGGTTCCATCAGTCTCTAGGACAAACCATTTAAATTGGTTCTGCTCCCTTCTGGGGGGAGACATGCACCAGGAAAGAGGCCTGCAGGAGGTAATGATCCGTCCATGACAAGGGAGCAGCTGATTTCTCCCCCATTAACGGAACCCACACCTCAAGGTTGGTGCAAAACATAAGGTCTAAGTTATGTCCCCCCTGATGTGTTGGGCCGGTGACCATCTGGGACAGGCCCATGGTTGCCATAGCGGCCATGAACTCATGCTCCTCTCCCCCAAGGTCGGCATCGGTGTTGATATTGAAGTCCCGGGTCCCCCAAGACTACTGTCTTTGGGAACCACAACACCACCTCCGATACCAACTGTGCTAGAGTATGTACGGAGGCTGCCATACAGGTAGGTGCACGATATACAAGCAGCTCTCCCAAACTGTCTCCTGCCAAATAAATCAGGATACCTCCGAACAGAACATGACGCCCTGAAAATCACGGCTACACCTCCCCGCCCCCCACCCTCCATCCCTCCGACTGTGGCTGATGCTGCACGGAATACCCGGCTGGAACAAGGTCAGCCAAAATAGACCACGACTCAGTGTCCAGCCAGGTTTCCATGATACATATATCCAACATTTTGTGACAATCTTCAATGAATATACACATGGTCTGTATTATTATAGTTATTATGTTTTAATAAAGAACCAGCAACATACCTGTCATTGAACAATCCTTAATAAGAAACAAGTCCCTGCTCCAAGAGGCTTACAATTTAGGATGGAAAGGCAGGAGGGAGACATGGGAGAGCAGACATACAGAGAGACAGGGATACATTCATGAAGTTGAGAAACCACAAGTGCATGTTCTTAGTTTAGCGTGAAAACAAATGAGACGTCAGCCCAGACAAGGTGGGTGTCCACCTACCCAGTTATTAGAAGTTTGCCCCCACCACCCATGTGGCCACCATCCACCGGACCCACAGCCCCCACTCACAGTGGGGTCTTGGAGTATGTGGATCCCTCCATGTGGGCAAATGAGAGCTAATATACACCATGGGTGTTGACGTCCTCCTGGATATCCGTGTACCCCACTCAGAGAAGGCTTCTCCCAGCTGGGCAAGCTCCATCCATGGGAACAAATATTTCCATGACTCCTGGCCAGGGAGGGGATGGGGAGTGACATGTGGCTGCTTGGTCAAGTCACCACGCTCCTGGTGTCGCCCCACCTCCACACCATGACATGCAGCCATGGATGCCTATTACAGGCAGCCATGTCTACCTCCCACACCGGGAGGAGCCAGGGCCGGGAACACCCATTCCTGACCATTTCTGCATGCTTTGGCCCAGATGGATTGCTTCTGGGCCTGGACTGTGAGCTCGCTTTGATACGGGCCCACAGTCTGGGCCCAGCCTCCACTAGGGTGGCCATACCTTCCCTTTAAAAGAGGACACTAATTAAAAATACCTGTTGAAGGGCTGCATTCCAGTGCAGCCCTGCAGCATACACTTTTCACAAGTGTCCTCTATTAAAGGGGAGGTATGGCAACCCCAGACGTGAGCCAGGATGGGGTTTGTTCCAGGTCTACATCTGGCAGCCCTGGAACAAATGTACAGACATGATACTGGGCCTAGCTGGGCCAGAGTCATGTCTGTTAACACCCTATGTGTTCATGTCCCGTCAGTTAGGTTGCATACAGTCTTGAGCACGTAGAGGTCCTCCAACAGCATATAGCCGTGAGTGAAGAGCCTAGACCATTCGGAGGATTGACCACTTCCTGTCCCTCTTTCTGCTTTCACTCTACATTCACCTTAAAATTCCAATGCATGCAAAATTCAAACACATATTGTCACAGCTCATCCTGCTTTTCAGCATGTGCCCAACACACTCTCTTTCAAAGCAGTTGCCTTCTCCAGAGTCACTTCCATAGCCCTTACATCACAGTGGTCATGGCTCAGAATGAAAGGCAGGCAACGATCATAAGTGAATGTACCTGGGGTGGGGGGCCGTGTTTACGTAGTTGCATGATAAAGACTTCCATTTATTGCTATCTAATTATGTGAGGGGTTTTCTTTACTGTGTTCACCGGTGTCAAGGAGAGTACTGTGGAGCAATAATCTTGCCTCAAGGGGATGAAAGCATGAATGATGGTGGCTGAATCCAAATCAGAAAGAAAAGACAGCAGCCTCCTCATCAGATGGAATTGGTGAGAAGTGCTCCTGGCCACCGCCACAACCTGACAATTCAGGAGCAGTCAGGGGTCCAGAAGCACTCCAAGGTTGCAAACCTGATTGACCAGAGTGGGTCAGACTCCATCAATAACTGGAGTCCCAATCCCCTCCAGATCACAAGGCTGACCAGCCATCATCTTGTCTTGCCTGGATTCAGCTTCAATTGGCTCACCCTCATCCAGTCACCAACAGCAGCCAGGCATCGGGTGAGCTGAGCACTGGGACTGCAGGGCTGGGTCAGATGAAAAAGAGAGGTAGAGCTGGGTGTCATCAGCATATTGATGACACATCACCCCAAAACTCCAAATAATCTCACCCAGTGGCCTCCTATACACATTGAACAGGAGGGGAAACAGTCTAGAACCCTACAGGATCCCACAGCGGAGGTCCCAAGAGGATAATGAGCAATTGCTCATCATCACTCACTGGAACCTCCCCGACAGGAAGGAGCAGAATCATTCAAGAGCAGTCCTGCGCACCCCCACCAGCTCCCACAGTCATTTCAACAGAACTTCATGATCAATGGTATCAAAGACGGCCAAAAAATGAACAGGATCAACAGGATAGAATTTCCCTTATCAATCTTCAGGTGTAGGTCATCAACCAAGGACATAAGCGCAGTCTCTGTGCCATACCCAGGGTGAAAGCCTGACTGAAATGGGTCCGGAAATCCAATGACATCAAGATGGGCGTGGAGCTGTTGGGAAACCACCAGTTCAGTAACCTTCCCTAAAAAGGGGAGGTTAGAGACAGGCTGATAATGTCCAAAGATGGTTTCCTGAGCTGGGGCTAGACAATCACAGTTTTAAGCACACCCAACACCCTACCCTCTTAAAGGGAGGCATTGACAACCTCAGCCAACAACAATCCCTGTGTCTCCCAGTCCCATCTGGCTTTCACCAGCCAGGATGGGAAAGGATCTAGTTCACAGCTGGTTGCCCTCAACACCCCAAGAATCTCCTCCTCATCAGTGGGCGATACTAATTGAAACTGATCCAAACAAACAGAAGACTGGGCTTCCATAACCCTAAACTCTGATTCTATAGGTGAAATAGCAGCACCCAAGTCTTGCTGAATATGAGTGATTTTGTCTGCAAAGTAATTAATAAAAATGTCCACAGTGGGCATCAGATGACTCGGTTCCAGGCAGAGGCACACCAAATTAACCACCCGGGACAGTTCCACCGGCCAAGACTTTGCAGACGCTGGGAACCATCCTCAGAGAAACTTTATAGCCTCTGTGGCTGGAATACTGTGTGTTTACTGACCTATGGTGGAGATTATGGGAATAAATGGATTTATGAGCTAATTCCTCTAGAGATTACTGTGTGTTAATCTGGGAGTGATTTATGGTGCCATCCTGCTACATCACGCTAATCCTGTGAGTGGGTGTGCAAGGTAGTGGAGACTTCACAAATGCACAAGGAAAATACACAGGGGATGCCCAGTTAGTAGGGTCTACGCGCTAAACATGTGAGTGGGGGCTGCACGGACTGAACCCAGACTCCAGAGGGCTATCGTCTAATTTATTTTCACCCTTAATTATAGCCAGAGATGACCGTACCACAGGGCAACCTGGGGTGACTGCCCCAGGCCGTGCTCTTTCCAGGAGCCCCTGTTTCATTAAGTTAGAGTGTGGTCCCTCTGAGCAGGGCCCCAAGCATGACCACCTTTAGGGCCCCATGGAGGGTGTCCCCAATTGTGCTGGGGCTACCAGGGGATTCACATTTTATCTTTGTCCTGGGCCTGCCAAATTCTATGGTTGACCCTGGATGTAGGAGAGAAGGGAACCCAAATGATAGCAGTAGAGGGGTCTTCAAGGAGCACAGTCTGTTTGGGTGAGGAGCTAGGTTAAGCCAGACTGAAGAAGTAGGTTTTTAGGAGGAATTTGAAGGGAGGAAGGAAGGGAGCAGAACCGAATCAATGTGTTTGTGGAGGATGTTCCAGGCATAGGTGGCAGCGCAGTTGTAAAGACAATGACAGTTTAGGGAGCAGAAAACTTGGGATGGTGAGGATGGTGGTTGAGAAGAAGGGAAGCTCCTATATAATATATAATGAGCTGCCTAACTGAGTCAGACCAATAGTCCATCTTAGGCTGTTTTTACATGGATGACCCCCTTCCCCAGGCAGGTGTGTGGTGGTAGTGGGGCGTCCATGTACACACCATGGCGGTGGGGGGGATGGGTGTTTGTCCGTGTGAACAGCATGGGTGATGGGTGGGTGTGTGTGCGCGCTCCCATGTAACATTCACCTCCATCCATCTCCACCCATCACCCACTCACGGAGCTATCTGGCAAACTGGAGGAGGCTCTGTGGGTGGAGGTGGGTGTGCGGCGGTGTGCCTGTGTAAAAAGGGCCTTAGTCTAGTATTGTCACAACCTGACATGGAAGTAGGGTTTCAAATCGGACTCTCCAGGGTCTTCGGCAGATGCCTCACTGAGGCTTGCTACCTGAAACCCTCAAGGATCCCCAGCAGAGGCCTCACCAGGCGTTCTACCAGATATTGAAATTGGAACCTGAAACTTGCAAAGCATGTGCTCTGCCACCTGAGCCATGGCCCACTCCTGAATGGGAACATAGTGGGAAATGACCATAATCCCCAACCCCGCCGTGTTGAATCTGCATGGGATCCGCGAGGGTCCCACATGGATTCCATGCAGCCCAATGCATTCCCAATGGACATGCACACGGGCTGCACACATGTATGCCCACGCAGAATCCATGGGGCATGAAATCGGCCTCACTGTGTGCGGGAACATTATGACTAAATTTCCCCCCTGTATATGACGTAATTATGATGATCCATACAGGAATATGTAGTTATGATAATTATACACTAATACATTCCAGCATTTGACTCAATAAACCAGGCAACATTTATTTATTTATTTATTTATTTTCAAACTTTTACTACCCCGCCCCTCCTGCCACAGGCAGCTCGGGGCGGCATACAATTCATAAAACAACATTTAAAACAACAATTAAAACAACTAAAAGGAGGAAAAGAAAATAACCCCATACCTCAAAAAACCCTCCACCCCCTCACCCATCTCCCCTGCCAAATGACTGGTAGAACAGCCAGGTCTTACAACTTCTCCGAAAAGAGGGGAGATCCGGGGCCAACCGGGCCTCCACTGGAAGGGAGTTCCACAGCCATGGTGAGGCCACCGAGAACGTCTTCCCCTGGGTGGCCCCCCAGAAGACTCGAGGGACCTCGAGCAGGACGCCCCTATATGAGTGCAGGGGTCGCCCAGCACCAGGGGAGTGAGGCGGTCCTGCAGATAGGTAGGGCCTAGGCCGTTTAGGGCTTTATAGGCCATTACAGTAGTATGTTTGGAAGTGAAGTCTGAATTTGCACAATCAAATATACAATATAAAATTCAAGAGCATTCAATGGAATAACATGCATGCTAGCAGTTAGCCTGAATGTAAGTTCCATTAGAAAGAATGGGATGTGTGCCCATGGCTAACTGTTAGCATATACATGATATCCCACAACAAGGACTGTGCCGCCAAACTATTTCTGTGTGCTACATATAAATTAGATGTGAGTCGTACCTAGAGAAAAACACAGTATTCTAAAAGATAACAGCAGTGCTGCATGCCATTTAGAGGAGGAAGTGAAGAATATCTGATTGCCTTCTCTTACTGAAATTCCATCTCTGTAGGAGATACCACCTTTGATGAAGGTCATTCTCTCTGGACTAAAATCACAAAACAAAACCAACACCAAATCAAGACGCCTGTTTCTGAGGTTGCTCTCACTGGCCGTTTTTAACGGGCATGGCTGGGGTGTGTGTCTGCGTGCACTGCGTGGAATGGATTGCCCACCCACATCCGATGAGTCGGGGGGAATCAAATGGGCCGGGATGGATGTGTATCCCTAGCCACACACCACCCGCTCATCCCCCGATGCTCCGTGCACTGGCATGAGTGGGTCATGGGAACGCGCGCCCACGCACGCTGCGTTCAGACAGGTGCTCGGATGGGTGGGGTGTGTGTGTGTGTGGAGCTGAGTGGGCGTGTCCTGTTTAAAAATGGTCGCTATCAGCAAGTGAATAATCAGGCATACAGGAAAACAGATTATTCAAATTGCTTGTTCTATAGGTATGCTTCTTGGCATGACTTGCAGCTTATAGTTATTTATTTTCTTATTTATTTAAATTTATATTCCACTGTATCATGAATGTTTAGGGCAGGTAACAGCATGTAAAACTACATCAAACATACACAAATCTTCTAAAAACCCATCCCATTCACCAGCCTCTAGCCCTGCTTGGCCCCAAAGAAAGGTTTTTGCATTGCCTCCGGAAAACACTCGAACCCGCACTCTGATGAACCTCCAGAGGAAAGAAGTTCCATAGCTGAGAGACTGCCTTTCAGTACGCCCTTGCTGTATAGACTTGATATACTGATGGTATTTGGCACCCATTTAAGTCTAACACAGCACTTGGGCATCCAGCCTACATGTGTTTAACCCCTTTGTACACCTGGATGAATGAGGGTAATGCCTGTAGTTAGGATGATCCAGACTAAGGGTGCTTGCCCACGGTACTGCACTGGGGAAAATTAGAGAGGGAAAAAAACCCGACAGGGAAAGTAACGGGAGGTTTTGAATGTGGGCATGTGGTTAAAAGTGTCATTTAACACGTCTCCCGTTGTTTTCAGTCACACAAAAGGCAGGTTGTGATTTCCCTACTGGGGGTTTGCTTCTTGCTAGTTTCCCCCAGTGCAGTAATGTGGATAATTACCCTAAGATATATTCATTTATTAATTGCATTTACTACCCCATCCCTCTCCCCTACTAGTGACTCGGGGTGGCTTCCGTCATATATATATATGGAAGACTAGTGGAGAAACAAACCCCCAGCAGGGAAAACTAGTGAGAAGCAACCCCTCCACCGGGAAATCACAACCTGCCTTTTGTGACTGAAAGCAACAGGAGACGTGTTAAATGACACTTTTAACCACATGCCCACATTCAAAGCCTCCCGTTACTTTCCCTGCCAGGGGGTTTCTTCTCTCTAATTTTCCCCTGCAAGGTAATGTGGACAAGCACCCTAAGATATATTTATTTATTATTTGCCGTAACCCACCTATAGCACGGGACCTCTACGAGGGTACTCCTGGACAACTGCAGGGGTCGCTCAGGGAATAAGGAGATTCCTTGGATAAGCAAGACCCAGGCCATTTAGGACTTTATAAGTCAAAACTAGAACCTTGAATTGGGTCCGGAAGATAATAGGCAGTCAGTGCAATGCCTGGAGCACAGGTTTTATCTGCTCCCTGTGGTCCATCCCCATAAGTAGGTGGGCCACTTTTATTTGCACTACCTACAGCTTCCTGACCATCACCAAGGGCAGCCTCATGTACAGTACACTGCAATAGTCTAGCATCAAGGTGATGAATGCATAGATGATAGTGGTGAGATTGGAGCCCAAGACATATGGGCGGAGCCTCTTCACCCCATGCAATTGGCGGGAGGTGCTCCTGGACACAGCTGACACCTGCAGATCCAGTCACAGCTGTGCACCAAGGAGCACCCCCAGGCTCCGCACAGATGGAACCAATGGAGGATGGACACCTCCCCCCAATACAGGGGATGTCTCCCTCCCTCAGATCCCCAGCCCCGCCAACTAGCATCACCTCTTTCTTGTCAGGATTGAGATTTAATCGACTAGACCCTCACCCAATCACCCACTGCAGCCAGGCGCTGGGACAGCAATGAGACTGCAGTGCCTGGGCTAGCCAAAAATAATAAATACAGCATGTATCATCTCCATATTGATGACAGCAGAGTCCCCAGCTGTGCACAAACTCCCCAGCAGCTTCACATACACGTTGAATAAGAGGAGACAAATGGAACCCTGCAGGACCCCATACGGGAGACCTCCAGGGGACAATGTACAGTCCCCTAGTATCACCCGTTGTGACCTATCCGCCAGGTATAGGCTAAGTAGTCTGATAAAAGCTCCTCGCTGCTGCCCTGGCAGTGAGTGGGCACATTGTTGTGCTCCTTTCCTTTAAGGAAGGAGCAAGCGGGTTCCAACCTGGATCTAGCTGCAGAGTCCGCTGGGGGCAGGAGAATCAGTAAGTGCCCAGCCAGGGTTGCCATGGCAACCAGCCCGAAGGGCGTCAAAACCGGGCCCCATGAGGTGAGACTGTGGGGCTGGTGCTTAGGCTGGCAAAACCCCTCCAAGTTCAGTCACGGTTTGTGAGGCAGAGAAGCAGTACCCACCCACCTCTTAATTTGAACACTGTGTGCTTAAGCTGGTCATCTGTTGGGGCTGGGAAGGAATTTTTTGTGGGAACCCCAGATTGGCATAAGGATTACGGATGGGTGAACAGAACTGAGTTTGGAAATTCGGTTCGAAAATCGAGTTTGGTTCAGAAGTAGGGTTCGGTCAACCGAACTATTTGAGTTCGGTCCAAATTCCGAACTTCCGAACAGAGTTTGGAAATTCAAACCCCATTGAACTAAATGGAATATTATCTTATAGGGGTGGGCAAACAGAACCGAATTTGGAAATTCGGTTTGGTTTGAAAATCGAATTCGGTCGACCGAACCGCGCTCGCCCATCCCTAATAAGGATTTCTGTTTTTCGCCTTCCCTACAATGTCAAGTAAATCAGGTCTGTTTCGGCCAGCGGTTTTGAATTATGTATCAAGTGAAATGAATTGGAAGTAGGCTGGTTTGGTTATCTGTTTGAATTATATATGTATATACATTCTTAGTCACATTTCTTGTGGGGGTCTAGTACTGTTATGATGATGTTAGCAACAGATTTATTTATTTATTTATTTATTTAATTAATTTTACAAATTTATACTCCGCCCCTCCTGGCAATACAGAAATTGGAGTCATCTCCTTAAGAGATGCGGAAACGAAACCTGGTGCAGAAGCAGGGCACGGCCAGCACTGGGGTCACATTATTATTATTTTATTATTATTAACAAACATTTATATAGCACCAGCAGTGTACCTGGCACTTTACAAAGTAATAAAATAGACACGGTCCCTAGGGCTTACAATCTGAGAGACAGGAGCTGGGGGAGAGACACGGGAAGGGGAACAGAGGGAGAGACAAGGGGTCTAACATTCATGAAGATGCGAGGTCTCAGGTGCACGTACTTGGCTTGGTTACATCCCTGGGAGGGGTGAAATATGAGGCCGGCAAGGGACAGGTACATTCCCGAGAATTCAGGAGCCTAATTCCTTACCCTGGTCCTCACAGGACCTCGTCCCCCCTCACCCAGATCAAACAGCACAGGTTGCAGGGGGAAGACACAGTTTATTAAGAAACTTGGGCTGGTACTTGAGGGCTGGGGAACTGGTACTTGAGAAACTGGGCCTGGCACATCAAGGTCAGTTCCCTTGAGAATCATGGTTAACCATGTTCATTTCTGTTGTACTGCACCCAATTGCTTTTTGGGCAATTACCCCAACTAAGAACATAAGAACATAAGTAGTGCCATACTGGGTCAGACCAATGGTCCATCAACCCCAGCATCCTGTCTCCAACATCAGCCAAATTCTTTCTCTTCGGAGAAGTACCCAACAATAGGCAATCCATTCCCTTTCATTCAAGCCCCCGACACTAAGAGGTTATGTTCCCAAAACCTACCGGCTAATAGCCATTCATGGACCTATCCTCCAAGAACTTATCCAATCCCTTTTTAAAACTAGCTACACTACTGGCCGTGACCACTTTCTCTGGCAGTAAGTTCCACAAGTTAATTGTTTGCTGAGTGAAAAAGATACTTTCTCTTATTGGTTTTAACTCTGCTACCAGTTAATTTCATCGAGTGTTCACATGTTCCGGTACTCTTAGAGAGGGTAAATAACCGCTCCCTATTTATGTGTTCCACACCACTCATGATTTTATAAACTTCTATCATATCCCCTCTCAGTCGTCTCTTCTCCAAGCTTAATTGGAATTTGGAATAAAGTGTGTGACTGTTAAAATCCACATGGTTTGTCCTTGTCTCATTTCAGGATGTACTCACAACTTTAACTTGTGCATGAGATCAGAAAGCAAACATCAAGCAAATATGATGTAGGAAAAACCTGTTCCTTGAAACAATGACAAAATAAAATAAAATAAAATAAAGTCACATTATATTACTTTGATAAACAGTGTGAATATTTATGTGACGCATGTCACATTTTCAGTCATCAAAGTGAATGGGACTTAAAAGCATTTAAAAAAATAAAATTGAGGCCTATATTTGTGACATTCTATGTACTATCCAGTAGATCATTTAAATGGGAGACCATCCAGTAGACCATCCAGTAGACCGTCTCACCGGTCTCTCTACTGGTGAGACGGGGTGATGCTACCTGACTAATAGGGAAAGGGGACTCCCGGTGAGAGAGGGAGTCCTGGGTAAAG
>QEPC01012435.1:2360444-2373953 GCA_003113815.1 Sphenodon punctatus
GCACCCGGAGCTCCGCAAGGTAAGCAAGCACTGAACTTTAGTAGGGGTGATACTGAAGATCTGGCCTGGTTACAGATAACTGTTTCAGCTCGAGTTTACACCTGACACTGCAGATCCTAGTACCAGACTGAATGGAAAGAAACTGGCAGTACTGGGACCAGCAAAACATTCACTTGATTGCGAGATGTTCCTGAGTAGAAAGTTCTGAGCTAATTCCCTGTAGCTAGCTATCTCTTGTTTTCTATGATCTCTTCTATAATGTAGAACCAGCCAAAGGGGAAAAATATGGATAAAAATGGAGGGGAAAATGGAAATACTTGAGCAAGAAGTTTGCCAGGAACACATTTCATCATGTGAATGAACGTGTCGTGGTTTAATTAGCCTCAATGGCACTGAATCCGAACATTAGAAAGTGATGTGATAAGCAAATTTACAAGGTAAATTATTGCCTGGACTGAAAATAGCACATGTGCTTTTTTCCACATGAAAATAAGTTGGAGCCAGTGGACATTTCAACCAGTAGAAAAAAACAAATAAGCAGGAAAAATTAGAAGTTAGCTGTTGGATACTAAATCTTTATTAGTATCCTGCTGTGCTATTTTGCTGCCAATTTCACATTACCAAAAGACAATGTTTAAAAGCATTTAAAACAAATTAGCATCCTTGGTTCCGTTCTCACACTGAGTATACATTTATCACTACTTTTCATTGTGCAATGACAAAAGAGGCGTAACAAGCACAGTGTTAGGGTCAGATGAGATTTAAGTATAATGAATATTTAATTACCATGATGACTTACAACCATATTATTAATAATGGAGTGCATTTGATATTTGTTACATGCTTACAGTTTACAATATTGAATAATGTTTGCCAGCAGCTGACATGCTGAATTATGGCTCAAAGAGAAGAAAGTGGAGGTACTGTATTTACTTGTTAGGCAATGAACATTAAAATGCACATTAACCCATGCATTAGAAAGTTAACACATTTATACCCAATGTCACGTGACAGGATAATTAAAAAAATATATTCCCATGACCCAACAATGATGATGTAAGGGTTGCAGGGTGGGGGGCATCTGGGACATGGATAGACATTTATTTATTTTATTTATTTATAAAATCATTTACTACCCCACCCCTCCTGCTCCAAGCTACCTGGGGCGGCTTACAATGTTAAAACACATAAAATCAATAAAACAAAAAATTACAATAAAATACAATAAAAAAGAGTCACAAAACCAAAAGCAGCCCTCTCCTCATCCCCCCATCTCCCTTGCCAAAAGCCAGGTGAACAGCCAGGGTTTACACATACGATGGACGTGGGAGGTTGGGGTTATAGGGTCAGGATCAGAGCACCAAAACAGGAAAAGGAGGACAAGACTTGGGAGACAAGAGCAAGGCACTGGGAAGCAAGGGAGAAGGACTGGGACTAGAACTAGGGACCGAGCTGCGTTGCAGGAGGGGCGGGGTATAAATGTGTAAAATAAATAAAAATAAAATAAAATAAATAGAAACAAGATAGGGCATGTAATGGATCCCAGGGGCAAAGCTGGAGACAGACAAGGAGGCTGGAGTGCAAGAGAAAGGAATTGCTCTGCCCAGCCTCCTGGTGGTACCAACAAGACTTATATGCTGACTGGGAGTCACCCAGGAAGTTGGGAGGTGTGATAAGGGCAGAAGACAGAAAGGAGGGGGCCTGGCTACGGACAAGGCAGCGAGGCTTCTTTGAGGGAGGGGCTGGGCTTCAGGCAAGCCAGAGAAGTGGTGCTGTAGTTCTAGCCACTGCCCCAGAAACCCTGGCGGTGAATGTTTGAAACCAAGGTCCTCACGGCTGGTGAGCTGGGGAAAGACTGACTTTAGTCTCCTGTTATGGGGTGGAATTCTCAGTCCATATGGAGGATGAAATTATCTGCCAAGGAGATAGAGCTAGAATGAATTTTTTTAAAACAAATATTTTTGTTGAATTCACCCTTTTTTTGTTTTTGATGAAATAGACGATGACATCCATTCGTTTTTCTGGATATTATCTGTTTCATTTATTTTGGTATTTCATTTCAGGTTTTCAGTCTTTTCATTGCCTTGGTTACTTTGTTTAGGCTATTTTGCATACACAGTAGCACCAATAATGCCAAAACAAAGTAACCAGAATGCCAAAATAAACCAAAGCAAAATACTGATACAAACAAAATGGACTAGCCGAATAAATGAATATGCGATGAGTCATTTTGGCTGTGGATACTATTTGTATTTTTCAAGGAGCCACATCTGAGAATGTGGAATAATTTTGGCGAATAGCAAATCCAGTCTTCATTTCAGCCCTACAGGAAAAGTCACTGAGCCATCATCCCAGTGGAGTCTGGGTGACATCTTGAAGCCAATTGCCCACTGGGAACTGTCCCTGAAATTTGTGGGAGATGAATGCTCATAAGCAAAATAAGACATTCTCCTTGTGTGTTATTTAGGAGGATACCCGATAGAAAGAGCTTACCAGGGCTAACTATTACCATACAGTGACCTGGGACAACCGGCCTAGGCCCTGCTATTTTTTCTACTTCTGGGGGTCCCCCAGTGGCCACCATTTTCATCAGTGCAAGGTGTGGGGCTCCTACACCCTCTCAGTGGTCCCCTAAACATGGGGTGAAAACAGACATGACGCTAACTCCACTTGAACACTGCTTTAACATTTCTTATGCATGTTGCAGGGCTGCACAGGACACCAATACAGCTCTGTAACATGCATAAACATGTTAAAGCAGTGTTCAAGTGGACTTAGCGTCATGTCTGTTTTCACCCATAACCACGTCTACAGTCTCACAGAGGGTGCCCCTAAGGGGGCAGAGTCACATGAGTGGGGAAAGTACCCCTCTCTTATGGTAAGAAGCAGGAGACAGCTGGGTACAGGTTCTGGAGGTGTGATGGCCCAAAAAAGGCGCAGCATTTTATCTCCACTCTGGGCCCCACAAATTGTAAGGCCCTGGAGTTTACCAACTTGAGATTAAGCAGAACCAGTTTGAACATGGGGTCACCCTTTCCTTGAGATCCCAAATGTGCCTTTGATAGATGCATTTAACTACTGGATTTGTCTCCGGATGCAGGTCTCTCTGAGGTGCTGAATGGCAGGACAGAGGTCTCTGGTTTAAATAGGCTTTTGATCTGGGGCTTTATTGCTTTTCAGTTTTAAGTTAGTGGACAGTCAGAGTATCAGAATGCCAGTCCCCTAGGATGCTTAAATGCCAAGAACATGATGAAGCTATCACTCAAAACGGTAGCTGTTAAGCTTTCCTAATGCCCACTCCACTTGGGTGCAATCTGAACATATGTTCATATAGCAGGTGATTCTGTTAATGCAATGCATGCTGGCATTGTTCAAAAGCAGAGCTGGCATAGAAAGTTGTAAGTAACAATCAGGCTTCAATGCATACACTTGCAATCTTCCAGAATTTAGCAATTTAAATTGTTGGCAGCAGCAGTTCGGTAGATGTGCAATATCCGTGAGGTTATCACTCGTTTTCGGAGGGAATTAGGACACAGCCGTATCCACAGTTTTTTGGGGGGGCAGGAGGCATGCTGTGTCTTTTCCCCCCATAGCAAATAATGTGTTTTATTGATTCATCATGCATGTTCTGATTGGTATGATACATTGGCAAAGTCTAGCCTCTTATTCCGCCCATCCGCGGAAGGTTTTATGTGCTCAGTAGACACAGGGACAGCCCTTGTCATAGTTCTGTTACTCACATGTCTTTCTGCTGTGCTAACCCTTCCNCTGCCAGACACCAGGGAGGACAGGCACCAGTAAACATGCCTTAGGCCTGTCTCTTATACACATCTAGATGTGTATAAGAGACAGGTGCTAACCCTTCCTGCCTTCATGCCACTGCATGGTAAGGGTTATTTATAAATTACTCTGACACTGGCAGTGAAGCTCGATTGTTTTCTTAGCTACAACTAAAAAGCTACATCTTCATTTGTCTTGTATATAAATGGTTTCTCGGCTAGTGTGTTATTACATTTTTCTTGAGAAGTCATAAGGAAGGGGGGGGACCACCCACACATGGCAAGCATAGATTTCATTAATGTTGCGGATTAATGTTGTGATACTTAGGCTGCATCTCATGATTTTCTCATCAAATTATGACTATTTGAAGCTACAGCTTCCCATATCAGAAGAGGGACAAATGTACATATGGATTTTTACTTACATTGAGGAGAAGGAAACAGCTGGGTGTCAGGTTCTGGAGGAACAAGGCTTGAACCCATGTCTCCAGTGCTCCAAAAGCAAGCTCTTTGCCCACTCAGCCACCAGGACTAAGAGGCAGGCTCCTGGAGTGAGACCCCCATGCTGCTCCACCCCCACTCTATCCTTGATTGGCTGGGACCTGACTGTCTCCCTATTGGTTGCCCTGGTCTATATAAAGCACTCACAGACAACAGGAAGTATCTCCACAACACAGGTTGAATACCAGCTTGTGAGAAGAAACCCTCCAGCTCTTATGTGTTCCAGCTTCTCAGCTCTTCTATTTTTTTTAATTTATTTTCATAATTTATATCCCTCCCCCTCCTGCCCAAAGACAGCGTGGGGCTGCTAACATAGGAATTATAAAAACACATATAAAACCACAAAATACAATAATCTATAGAATATAAAATATAAAAAAACTCACACAAACCAAGAGGTCACGAAATAAATACCCATCCCACCACCCATCCTCTCTCACCTGCTGCCCGTCCGTCTCAATGAATGCTTGGTGAAACAGCCAGGTTTTGCAATGTCTATGGAAGGATGGGAGATCTGAAGACAGACGAACTTCTGCTGGGAGAGAGTTCCAAAGCCGTGGCGCAGCCACCGGGAATGCCCTCTCAAAGGTCACCACCTGAGACACCTGGGGAACCTCCAAGAGGATGCCCCCAGCCGACTGCAGGGGCCAATCCAGGATCTGGGGGATGAGGCAGTCTCTCAGGCAAGTGGAGCCCAACCTGTATAGAGCTTTAAAAGTAAGAACCAACCCCTTGAATTGGGCCCAGAAGACAGTGCAGAGAGCGGAGCACTGATGTTATGCGCTCCCAGCAGCCCATCCCCATTAGGAGGCGGGCCACCGCATTCTGCACCAGCTGCAGTCTACGGATTGTCACCAAGGTTAGCCCCACATAGAGCATGTTGCAGTACTCCAATATTGAGGTGATGAATGCATGGATGATGGTAGCAAGATTGGAGCCTGAGATATAAGGCCAAAGAAGCCAGATCAGATGTAATTTACAAAACTCACTCCTCGCCACAAATGCTACCTGAGCATCTAGGCAGAGCTGTGGATCGAGGAGTGCACCCAGACTCTGAAGCTGAGTGACCAAGAAGGGATGCACCCCATCAACGATGGGAACCTCCACCCCTTCACCCTTCTCCACCAACACCACCTCCATCTTGTCAGGATTCAGCCTCAGATGGCTCTCCGTCATTCAATCCCCCACCGCAGCTAGACACCGGGTAAACACTGATAGAGTTAATAAAATCAACAGAGTGGATTGACCCCGGTCCAACTCCCAGCGCAAATCGTTGACCAAGGGCCCAAGTGCAGTCTCAGTGTCATATCCCAGAAAAAAGCAAGATTTCAAGGGCTCAAGGGAAACAATGTGGTCCAGATGCCCCTGGAGCTGCTGAGCCACTACCCTTTCAATAACGTTCCCTACAAAGGGAAGTTTAGAGACTGCCTGATAACTGGCCAGGGAGTCAACATCAAGAGATGGCTTCTTGACTAAAGGTTGCACCACAGCCCCTTAAGGCACCCTGAGACCTTGCCCTCCCCAAGGGAGGCATTACCAACCACTGCCAAAAATGGCTCCTATGGGTCCCAGCTGGCCTTGACCAGCCAGGACAGGCACGGATCAAGTTTGCAAGTTGTGGCCCTCACAGCCTCCAGCACCTCAGCACATCAGTGGATGATATCAACTGAAACTGATCCCACAAAAGTGGACAAGACAGAGAATTCATAACCTCAGGTACACCTACCGCCTCAAGTGCAGCATTGAAGCAGTGGTGAATACAAGCAATTTTGTCCATAAAATAGTCAATAAATAAGTCACAGTGAGCAATGGAAGACTCCAGTTCCAGGCAGAGAGGCTTTCATTACCCAGAAAAGCTCAGCTGGATGTGACTCTGCGGATGATATGAGGGTAGCAAAAAAAGCCTTCTTTGCTGCCCGCATAGCCATGGCATAGGCTTTCAAAGCGGCTCTATGTCGCAATTGGTCGGATTCAGTTTGGGTCTGATGCCACTGCTGCACTAACCGCCCCCCTCCTGCTTCAGCTGACACTGGTCTTCCATGAACCACGGAGCCCTGCGCTGCTTATGCTCAGGAAGCAGACACCTGCTTGTTAGCCAATGTCTGGTCAATGGCCTTGGCTAACAAGGTGTTCCAGAAGGCAACAAGGTCATCGACCAGTTGGCCATGAAGGTTGAAGGTATATCCCCTATGTCCAAGCTTCCTAACTCCTCCATCTTCCAGACAGCCCTTGGATGTAGACTTTGTCCACCCGGCACCAGGCCAGGCTACGGTCAGACACTAGGTCACTGTGTTTCAGGGATGATAAGGTAAGCGGGTGTTGTTTTGTGCTGTTCCTGCCTCCGGGTTATAGCTACACGGGAAGCTCACACCCCCGCTTACCTTTGTGGGGAGTGACTTTGTCCCGGCTCAGGAGGAAGGAACAGAGACCGGGGTTGAAATGGTGCAGAAAGCAGAGCTGCAGCCTGGTGGAGGTTGCCTAGCAACCTCCACTTTTAGTGCGAATGGAAAGCTTCATGTTGCAAGGCTTCCTGTCACCCATTTTGAGTTCTCCAGCCATCTCCTATTTTTGTTGGTGAGCTCTGGGAAGCAGGATGACCAAGCAGCCTTGCACAGTTCTGCCAGACACCAGGGAGGACAGGCACCAGTAAACATGCCTTAGGCCACCCACTGCACGGCTGAACAGCTGTGAGGTGGTATAGGGGTTGGGCAGGAGAGAGAGCACAGTTTAGCAGTGGCTGGGAAGAGGTGGTAAATCTCCTGGGGCCAATTGCCCCCAGAATCCTGTCCCACCCTGCCCCCTTCTCCCCCCTCCCATTTACCCCTCAGTGGGGTAAGCTTTCCCATCTTGAAAGCAGGCTGAAGGGCAGTTTAGGGGAAGGGGCTGTGGGCCCAGGGTGCCAGGTATGAAGAGAGAGGCTTGGGGGCATTGTTCTAAGGGCTTTGCTCAGCCTCCAACTCACCCATTCTCCTGCAGTCACTGGGTGCATGAATACTGCCTTGTTGGGGGCTGAGCATTAGGCCATGCCCCACAAGGGATGGCCCAGAAGGGACCCAGGGCAGGTACCACCACAGGAGGGACCAAGAGGCAATGAACCCCCAGCTGACCTCCCTCAGATGGGTACTGAGGCAATCCTACTCTTCATCCAGGAAAAGATGGATCGATTGATGGGACTGCGGAATGTGCCTGCTCGAGGCTGGCCTGAGACAGCCCTCCCCTATGAGCCAAGTCCACCCCCCTGGTCCAGGTGGGTATCGGGCCTCCCTGGGAGGGGTGTGGGACCCAGTAAGAATGGACAGGTAGAGCATCCTATCCCACCTAGGTGCAGTGCGTGATGTTGGTTGCCATCTTTTCATTACAGCGATGGAGCCCTCCACCCCAATACCCTCAAGTAGTGGAAGGATCAAGGGAAGATCCTGGTTGCCATCGTTGACTGCATGGAGGTCTTTGACCATCGCTTCAATGGGCTTATGCAGGGGGCCCAGCAAGCATTGTTGCCAGAGTCTGAGCAACCTGAGCCACAGAAGCCTGCTCCGCATGGGGTTGAGTACCAAAGGGACTGAGAGTGCTTTCAGGGCTCTAGTCTGGAACACTAGCCCCCCTCCTCTGGGGCAGTCTGATCCTCAGAGGCTCTATTGGGATGGGTCAACCTGGGCTTCATGTACAGGCTGTGGGTGGGGATCTGTCCCACCCCCCTCTTCCTATACTACCCGTGGGAAGGGCAGGGTGTGGTGAGACACTGAGCACCCTAGGAAGGTAGATAAAGCCTGAAAGAAGGCCAACTGAGAGAAAGATGGGTAGTAGAGCAAGGCAGAAACTATGTTATACATGACAATGTTTGTCAGGTGTGGCATGAACTTTACAGGGCTGATGGGGTACATTTTTCTGAAGTTGGCATTCATTTGTATTGGGGTAAGCTAAAGATGCTCGAGCCAGTTCTAAGTTTCCAGGTTTGGGGGGTGGGGACCAGCTATGCTAAGCTGGTGGTTCCTGTGGCGATGGGCCAGTGGGAAGCTGCAATTTGCAGGAAGGATTCAGCCAAGAATGGTGAGAGATCTCCTGATGAGATGTGGAAGGGGGTAATGCAAGGGCAGGGGAACGGCTCAGAACTCAATCTTTCCCAGGGACTAAGGTGAGTGTAGTTGGTTAATCTCCAGGACTTGTATGGTCTTGGATATGCGTGGTGCATCACTTACCTCGCTAAAGGACCCACCATCCACACCTCCCATTCCAAGCCAAGCAAATGGGGGTTGGGACTGCTTGGATTTATGCAAGGGAGGTGAAACCCAGGGCATCTTAAGGTTAATAGTTTATGCACCACTTCACCCATAGCAGGTTGTGGATAGAGGGACACACATATGTATCGATTTGTACTTATCTTTATTTATTTATTTATTTGTTTATTTATTTATTTTAAACCCTTACTACCCCGCCCCATCCTGTCACAGGCATCCCGGGGCAGCTTACAATATAAAAATAGAATATAAAAACATTAATCAAATCCCCATCAATATAAAAATCATACAGTATGAATAATAAAATCCCCTCCATCCCCCACCTTAATCCCCCACCCCTGATACTTCTCCCTCACCAAACGCCTGCCGAAACAGCCAGGCATTACAATTCTTCCAGAAAGAGGGAAGATCCGGGGTCAGGCGATATCCACTGGGAGAGAGTTCCACAGCCTTGGAGTGGCCACTGAGAATGCCGTCCCCATCGTTGCTATCCGACGTACATGGGGGACTTGGAGGTGGGCATTCCCAGCTGACCACAGTGGCTGACCCAGGACCTCGGTGGTGAGGCGATCCAGCAGGTAAGTGGGACCCAGGCCATATAGGGCTTTATAGGTAAGAACCAACACCCTGAATCGAACCCAGAAGACTATAGGCTGCCAGTTCAGCACCCAGAGCACTGGTGTTATGTGCTCTGGCAACCAATCCCTGTCAAGAGATGGGCCATCTCATTCTGCATGAACTGTCACCATGAATATCCTCACGTACAGCGCGTGACAATAGTCTAATCTCAAGGTGATAAACGCATGGATGATAGTGGCGAGGTCTAAGTCCGAGATGTACGAGCCTAACCGCCACACCAGATGTAACTGACAAAATGTTCTCCTCACCACAGCTGCCACCTGAGTCTCCAGGTGGAGCTGTGGATTGAGGAGCAGCCCCAGACTACGGACCTGAGGGACAAAGGAAAGGAGGATCCGATCAATGATGGAGGCCTCCACCAGCCCCAGTCTCCCAGCGTCTTACAGAATCACTTTTGTCCTGTCAGGATTCAGCTTCAGACGTCTCTCCCTCATCCAGTCACCAAACACTGCATAAGCACTGAGATTGCTGGGTCTGGGTCAGCTGAAAAAGAGCGGCAGAGTTGGGTGTCATCAGCATATTGATGACACCGAGAACAACAAAGCCTCTTATGACCTTGCCCAAAGGCTTGTATATACACGTTGAACAGGAGAGGGGAAAGTATGGAACTTTGCAGGACACCACAGGTGAGGCTCCAGGGAGATGAAAAGAAGTCCCCCTGGACCACAGTTGAGGAGAAGGAGACAGCTGGGTGTCTGCTACTGGAGAAGCAAGGTTGAAACCTTAACCCATGTCTCCAGTCCCCAAAGGCGCCACTGCACCAGGTTTGTACCTCCTCCCCAAAAGTTTGGCATGTGACATTTAAATAAAGAATGCGGCCTTTTAAACCCTATGTTTTTGTCGTTGCTTCTTTCCATAGTGCGGCAACAATGGGCCCTGGTGCAGAAGATGGAATGGGCCCCCTGATGGGGCATTTACTCCAGTATACAGAGGCATTCTACATGTGTGGGAGCCCCCAGCATGTGGGATCCCCTTGTGGCTGCACCTGCAAGAAGGGAAATGGACTGGATACCATGCCAAATTAAAAGACCATCTAGGCCAGGGCTTATGACTCATAAATCCATAACTCAACTAAATCAGACCAGAATTTTAGGAGAGTTGAGTCCTCCTAAAATGATTTATTTTATTTATTTATTTATTTATTTATTTATTAAAATGTATATGCTGCCCCCTCCTGCTATAAGCATCTCGGGGCAGCTTAAAATAACCCATCCCCAAACCCTCCCTAACCCACCCCACCCACCCCATCTCCCTCGGTAAAGGTCCGGCAGAACAGCCAGGTCTTACACTGTCTACAGACAGAGGGAGGTCGGTGGTCAAGTGGACTTCCAATGGGAGGGTGTTCCACAGCTGCGGCACAACCACAGAAAATGCCCTCCTCATGGTCGACACCCGGGAAACCCGGGGGACCTCGAGGAGGGCACCCCCGGCCGACCGCAGGGGCCGATGCAGAATCCGGAGGGTCAGGCGGTCCTGCAGGTAATATTTGGAAACTATCATTTGTCTTGGTCCTCAATTTACAAAATTCAACCCTGACCAAAAGTGTTTTACAACTTTTGAATTTTACAGTAGGATTCAAACTAGAAAAAAGTGCAACATTTCATATATCAAACAAAGATCCCTTGGATATCCAGTGGCTAAATAATATGCAAATTATATTCACGAATGTGGAATTGCATATTTGCTTCAGCACTACATACAGAATGAAACGTGTTTTTTTGCCATGGTTTATTTTGATTTGAAATAGGATTTTTGTTTTCATGTGAAATTCAAACGTGGACAGAATTTGAACCAATTGGGTACTTGCCAGGCAGGGATAGGGTTGGGTGGGAAGGTTTAGGGGAGTGGGGTTAGGTTGGAGGGGGAATTATATATTTTATGTGTTGCAAGCTGCCCTGAGCCTGAGGAGAAGGGGAGGGTATAAATAAATAAATGAATTAATTGAATTGAATTACATATGAATCATGCTTTCATACAGTCTGCAAACTAATGTTGTCCTGTGTTTAAAAACAGTCACAGAACACATATGAATGGAACAGAACAAATGGTAAAGGATTACAATGCTTCTTACCCCTCACCACAGTTACCATCCTATGTGCATGTGAACATGTGTGCATTTTTATGAGCAACATAAGGGATGTCTCTTTCCAATAGGCCAGGGATGGGCAAAGTTTCCAAGCCCAAGAGCCACATTCCAAAATTTTCATATCACTGAGGGCCACAAGATGCGTTACATCGATTGTGGCTTCCCCTGATCGCAGGGATGAAACAGCGAAGCTAGCCCAGATCTCCCCCTCCCATCAAAGGTCTGGTTCACTGGTGGTCTGCTGGGTTTAGGCAGCAGCAGTAGTAGCGGCAGAAAGCATGCTTCTCCTGCACTCGTAGAGGCGCCAGCAGACGAAATGGCGACTCAGCCTCTCTTGCTTCTGAGGGAACCAAACGGATATGCCTCCAGGAAGCTACTTCTGGCAAAAACCACAGCACAGGTGACCAGGATCTACATGTGCCTCCCAAGCTGTTATTTGCCCACTTCTGTAATAGACCTTGGATTGTTCTATATGGGACACCTATGGTCTGAAAAGCATACACTAATCTACTGTAGCATAAAGTATCAAATGCACCATTTGCTTTAACAAGGATGGACTAGCATGTGGTGATGATTTATTTTTTATTTATTTATTAACAAATTTTGTTACCACGTCCCTCCTGCTCCAGGCAGCTCGGGGTGGCTTACTTATAAAAACAATAAAACAACAAGCTAAAACAACACAATAAAAGAGAAGGCAAAAACAGTAGATCTCCCTCCCCCCTCCGTAACCCACAACCCCCACCCTAAACCCCATCTCCCCCACCAAACGCCTGATGGAACAGCCAGGTCTTTGTCATACGCTGTAAGGAAGGGAGATCCGGGGCAATCCGGGTCTCCACCGGGATGGAATTCCACAGCCGAGGTGCGGCCACCGAGAGCGTCCTCTCCATAGTGGCCTCCCGGGCCACACGGGGGACCTCGAGGAGGACACTCCCATCTAACCACAGGGGTCGCTCTAGAGCATGGAGAGTGAGGCGATCCCATAGGTAAGTCGGGCCAAGGTTGTATAATGGGGGTAGAGAAGGTCCAGTTCCTAACTAGAAAGCAGGGTTTTCATTTGGCATTCTTCTTTTTTGACCAAAAATAGATTTCAGCATACCATGCTGTCTTTGCCATTTCAGGCTTAAATTATTTGCTGGTATAAAATAGTTCAACACCATAAACGTTTTAGTTTACAGCTGCACAAACTATTTTTCCCCGCCACAGTAGCCGCAACCCTCAAACCATTTATTCCAGAGCCATCCCACTGAAGTCAAAAGGAATGTGATAAAATTAGGAAGAATCACATGTGGATTCTTGTCAACAAAGTACAGCATACTCTGGTCTTTCAGCTTCTCCAATGACTGTCATTGTAGAAGTGGTTCTGATTAGTTTTTATCAGCTTTCACTGAAATCAGTGGGACTGCTCTGGAGTATGTAGTTTGAGGATAGTAACCAGCATGTATTTATCTCCTGCGTCTAGAGTTTATCACTATTTCAAAGCACTCACCCCTTAAAGAGTAGGGCAAGCTCTAACTTTCCTCTGGCATATTGAAAGCTTCATTCTTATCTTAACCTTCTTTTCTTCAAAGAGTACACTCAGGTATTTTTATCCTAAATTTAAACTGTTATGTTTATTTGTTGAATGAAGATCATGGAAGCGAACTTATTTCCATAGCTTTGTAAATGTCTGTCTTTTCTAGCAATGACACTTGTTTTAGCACAGGGGTAGAGAACTTTTTCCATCCCAGGGGCCACTCTGAAGGTTAGTAGAAGCTCTGAGGGGTGCATTCAAGTTGGGGGCAAGGAGTGCTTAAGGGATGTATTCAAGAAACGGAGGACCCAGGACATGGAATTTTGCCATGGTCGGGTCTCAGAGATATATAAAGAAACTTTTTTCTTCCTTGTTGTCCTGTTCACTTGTGTATATTTAAAGGTAAACATCTCCCCCTCACCTTCATTGTTCGTCTTGATGAGACATCAGTTCTTCTGCTTTCTTCATTCACTTCCATTGTATGTTGCAGTACTGTATATTCATCCACCATTCAACTGGAAAGAAGACTCCTCTTTTGAGAACAATTAATGACATGTTGCGGATGCATGCTAATGGGAATACGTTAGTTAGTATTCTGCTCTGTCTGACATCCCCTCCCCGGAAACTCCCAACACTTACTTGCATTATTATTTATATAGCACTTTCAGTGTTCAAAGTATTTTGCAGTCCAACTCACTACACCTTCCAAACAGTTATCTGAGGTGGGTCATTGAGTGTATTCACACATACATT
>QEPC01012435.1:2389111-2428333 GCA_003113815.1 Sphenodon punctatus
GGGCCTTGACTATGTAGGGCTTTATAGGTCAACACCAACACCTTGAATCGGGCCCGGAAGACTATGGGCAGCCAGTGAAGAGACCGGAGCACTGGTGTTATGTGGTTTTGACAGCCCATCCCAGTAAGTAGATGGGCTGCTGCATTCTGCACCAGCTGCAGCTTCCGAGCCATCACCATGGGTAGCCCCAGGCAGAGCAAGTTGCAGTAGTCCAGTCTTGAGGTAATGAACGCATGGATGATGGTAGCCAGGTCCGTCTCCGACACATACAGGTGAAGCCGATGCAACAGATATGCGCCCCTTGCCACAGCATCTACCTGGATATCCAGGCGCAGCTGGGGATCAAGGACATGCCCTGACTACGGACCTGTGAGACAAGGGGGGGACGCACCCCATCAATGACAGGGGCCTCGATCTCCATGCCTCTGCCCACCAGCTTCACCTCCGTCTTATTGGGATTCAGCCTCAGGTGGCTCACCCTCATCCAATCCCCGACAGTCACCAGACACTGAGTAAGCACAAGACTCCATCAAATGGAATCCATCAAATAAAATTTCTTTTCAGCCCTAGTGGGTTTTCAGGAGGGATTTGAAGTGTCAGGTTATGGCCCTGAACTCCCACCCCCCTGGGGTTCTGGTGTGATGGCCAGGGCATCAGCACGACCACCTCGGCCTTCCTCCAACTCAACCATTCCCCCCTGGTTTGTCCTGAGCATGCTGCCCCATTTCCTTTTTTTTCTGTGCCTTGCGTGCCCAGCTTCCTGGTTGGCTGCCAGCAGGCATAAAAAGCATGCTGGTGGCAACAGGAAGTGGAGTGGAACAACACACTCACATTGTCTCTTATTTCTCCCTTGCACACTCTTCTTCCTTGTCCTTCCCTTGTGCACATGCTCTGTCTCTTGATCTTGTCTGCCTCACATCTACACCCGCCTCGCCTTTGCCTTGTGCACAATCTCTTGTTCCATCCCCTCTGACTCCTTGTGTTACTTGTGCCTTGTCTCCCCTTTTGCTCGTGTCTTGTTTCATTCCCATCTTCTTCCCAGCTTTGTTTTGTTCCTCTTGAGTTGTGCCTTGCTCCCTTGTTCTCCTTTTAGTCTTGTTCCCCTTGTGGTTTTTAGGGGTGTGCAGAAGGCACATAATTTTTGTTTTCATTTACAGACCCCCCCACACACACCTTTGTTTTCAGAGTTTTCATAAATGACCCCTACCATGTTAGGTTTTTTCATTGTTTTTTTTCTGTTTTATTTTATTTAAAATAATAATAATAAAAATCACTGCACATGCACAAAATGGCCGTTGTGCATATTCAGACTGGTTGCCATTTTCCAAAATGGTGCCGACGTTGCCGGTGCCATTTTGGGAAAGGGTGTGTGTGCGCAGAATGGCCTTAGTGGCCATTTTGCACATGCAAGGGTTTTTTTCTTTTTATTATGAAAATGTACGCTCTTTTGTTCGTTTTTGTCCATTTTCCCTTTGTCGTCTATTTTTGTATTTTAGATCATGAAAACTAAGTGATCACTCCTAGTAGTTTTGCCTTGCCCTCACCCTCAGCCTTGCCTCTTGTCATGCCTCCCAGCTCTGACCCTGCACCTTGTCAACCCTAAGCCTCCCATTTGGTGGGATAAGTTTTTTCCTCCTTTCATATGTTGTTTTAATTTTAATGTTTTTAGTAATTGCAAGTCGCCCCGAGCTGCCTGGGGCAGGAGGAGTGGGGTGACAAATGTTTAAAATAAATAAATTTGCCCATGTCCTGGATGCCCCCCTGTCCCTAACATGAAGTCTGGGAGGGAACAGAATGAATGTGTTCAGGGAGGAAGTCCCAGGCATGGAGGGTGGGTAGCATGGGAAAGGGTAAGTATATTTTTAGAATGCATTGGGAATAAAGTAGTAGTCTTCACAGAGTAGGTCTACTAACAGTGTGAAACCTGGAGTGTGGAGGATTTTTTTCTCAGTTCCCCATTTCAGACCTTACTGGTCATATTTGGGCAAGGTATGAAGGAGCAATGCTTGTGTTGTATCTTGGTTGACCTCTAAAAATATTCAGTTTAGTTGTCACATCATCCCAAGACCTGCTTAGTCACGCTTTAAATTGGTTGCCGTTGCAAATTCCATGCAATGTCTTATTGATACAGAACTCACATGGCTGTTTGATGTGAAATGCACAGTTCTTCCTATCTTCTACTATTATCATGACAGCTCTTCTTTCACACATTTTATCCTTCATTTTATGATAGCTGTTAAAGACTTTTTAACAGTGTCTTGGTTCCTTGAGGAATATTTATGCCTTTTACGGGGCACTTATGAGGTGAAGAAGCAGTTATCGAGAGCATGCTGGGAAATCTTGTATTATAAGGAGATGTTAGGATGGTGTACTTACATTATAATGATTGTGTTTTACTTACTGGTTTATGTTCCTGTCTGAGCTGTTTACTTTGGAGAACAGAAAATAACCTGTAGAATTTTATACGGAAAGCAAATGAAGCTAGCACTTCCCAGTAACTGGACTTCTTGGTTCTGTAGAGGGAAAGATCTTTCCATCCTAAAATACTGATTCCCTGTTTGATTAGGGTGCACAAATAGATAATGGACATCGATCTGTTTCTGGAAGTGGATTTATGATACTGAATGTATACTTACTACAACTGAAATGGGTAATTGATTTTGTATCCAATACTCACCTTTTCGGATAGCATTCTGGGTATCCAAATTGGTACCCGATTACCACCCGAGTACTCGAAAACCATAAACTTTGGGTTTGGAGTGCCTTGGGGGAGAAAAACAAACTTTTTTTTTCTGAAATCTGATACTGGAAGTCAAGAAATCATGAAAACAGTGTTTTAGTGTGTTGGTATTACAGGTAGCCAGCTGGATACTGTTTTGGAGACTGAAAAGTCCATGGAATTTGAGTCAGATCGGGTACCGTGAATTCAATGGGTATTGTGAATGCCCATATTTTCAGGTACCCTTTTAAGCTCTAATATTTATCCCTTGTTGATCTTACTTTGTTTAAAAAATAAAAAGTGGCGCACTGAAGTTGATGAAGACTGAGGACACAAATCACATCACAGAATTGGGTCCTTAAACTCAAAAAAGGAAAGGCATTTCAAAGCGAAGAACAAGAAAATTTGAAAACGAGGAACTATGTAATAGAAGTTAGTTTAGTTTAGTTTATTGTTCTAGCCAACTGGCCATGACAAAATAATAGAAGTTTAGAAAACAAATACATTTTAATTTAAAATTGGATCTTATTTCACATCACCTTTCTGGCAGGGGAAAAGCTAGGGTGTGATGACAATTCAAGCGTATTACTGGGTGTTTTTACACACACATTTCTCCTGCATGTTTGTCGTTACGTCCTGAACTTTCTATGTGTCTAAATCACTCACCCAGATCTTAAACATCTGGCTCTTTGAACTTCTGCATAGAACTTCTCCCAGAACATTAGTGTGTAAAACGTTCTCCTGGTAAACTGCTTTGCTCCAGGCAGCTGTGGTCACTTGGTTTCCATGGCAGCCTGTAATGTCTACAGCTGCGGCTACTTTAGGCTGCCTCAGGGCAGTGTGTGTGTGAAGAATGCATCCAGGAACTGCCTCAGGGCAGTGCATCTGGAACTTACTTGTGGACTTGTAAACCCAGAAGATTGAAAAATCCAGAACTTTAAGGTGTGTGTAAAAATGCCCACTGTTAGCTGGGAGCTTTCCTAGTCTTTCTGAATTCCCAAGTCTCATGCTTGCCTAATCTCCTACCGATTTTCACATGTAACTGGTCATAGATTACATGTCCGCTTGGAGGAAAGAACATCTACTTTTCTCATTCCAATCAAAGTGTACTAAAAATCAGCAGTGCTTTTGTGCAAGACAACCATATTGTGAGAAAAATGGAATTAAATTTGAATCAGCTGTGCTAAAAAAACAATCCTTAGAAGAGGGGTGGGGGGAGGGAAATGAATCTGCATTAGGGTTGAAACGAGTACCCCAAAAAGCAGGCATACACGTTGAATTTATGATACCCGAATCAACCCGACAACACCAGGTACCAATCAGTATCTTATTTCAACCCGGGTTGGGTATTCTTATTTCATCCCAGAATATGCCATTCTTTTTAACTAAGGGAGAGGATAAGGCTGAGCCATATTACTAAGGGAGAGGATAAGGCTAAGTCGCCCCGAGCTGTTCGCAGGAAGGGCGGGATACAAATTGAAAATAAATAAATAAAATAAATACATAAATATTATGGCTGGGTTATGCCACCCCAGAGGGATATGCACCGAGTTTTAAAGAGTATGGTCAATGTAAGTTGGTTGTTTAGGGGCCAAAGCTCACTATGTTAAATTACCTGTTAGAGCTAGGTCTCCTCTTGGGAAATCTTTGCCTGAAAGAGCCCACAAAGGCTTCAGTCCACAAAGTACTTCATTGGCATATTATCCCATTCACACCACTGGGATTTATGCTGGCAGCGGGGTGCGTGACTGCTGGCAGAAGTGAATTTCTGCCAGCCTATAGCCATACCCCCTCATTATCCACGGGGGCCATGGCCCCTGTGCCAGCATCAGAGTGGGGAGCATTGCCCTTCCAAGGGGTTCACAACCCCAGGGCAGGCTCCCCAGGGCTGGTGGACACCCTGACGAGGTAGCCCACTGCCCCCCTCCTCCCACGAACGGGCTGGCTGAGCCTGCTGGGACTTATGCCTGCTTAGAGGAGGTGTAAGGCAGGCACTGTCATAGGGAGACAGGCACCGGCTGCCATGACCCCGAGAAGCTACTCCATACTCTGGCCCTGGAAGCCCCCTAAACCAGCCCGCATCACTCACAGGAGCCCTGGACGGTTCCCCGTGTGACCCGGTTCCCGTCCCAGCACAGAGGCACAGTGAGAGGTACGGGAGGGGCAGAGTCTCATGGGGAGACTTTCCAGGGCTCCCATGAGTGACAGTTGGTGCTGTGGGCTGGTTTCAGGGGTTGCCCGGGCCGGCGTGAAGCAACTTCTTGAGTCAGGGCACCCCTGCCAGTCCCCCTTCCTGCTGCGGCTCCTGTGGCCCTGCCTCCTCCAGCTCCCCCCGCATGGTGCAGGGACCAGAGCTGGATCTGGTGCTGTGGCCACCAGCACCCCAGGACTTTCCATCAGTGCAGGTTCCGCCTGCACAGCAGAATAGCCAGATGGCGGTCCAGGTCTTCGGAATCTCAACCAATGTTATATCCACCAGTCAACAATTTGTTTCATAATAAGCTGAAAGCTTTGTTCATGTTGGGCATTTACCTCATAGTTCAAGTGGCTCTATCCATTTGCACTGGCAAGAGGGACATGTGCAGAGTCAGACATTCTGGTCACACGTCTCTCATCAATACAAGACCCCGGCATGCTTGCTGAGGGCTGAGTGTATAAAGGGCAGCGGGACAAACACACCTCAGTTCCTCCTTACATCTATTATCAAGACTTAATTTATGCCAGGGTTTATCCCCAGCACCTCTTTTCATGGCTGGTCTCAGCCCTGTCCCTACTGCTAGTCTGCCAGATCCATCCAGGCCTGAAAAAAGTACGATTGGGGCTGGGAAATAGTGTTGGTGCTCCTGCCATCAGCTATTTGGCAATAAGTGTGTTTTGCCACCAATCCGCTGTTTGGTAGCAGTGGCAGCTCCAGCACCAGCCTGCATCCAACTTTATCTGGCCCTGAACTGGGGGTGGGAAGAAGACCTGATAAACTTGTGGATTTTGGTAAGGCGGCATCACCGGTCCTTCTGAATAATGCCCCCACGCCACCTTGTAACCAAGCCAAGTACACGCGCCTGAGACTTCGCATCCGCCTGAATGTTTGTTTGTCTTCTCCCATGTCTCTCCCGCTGTCCCCTCTCCTTGTCTCCCCCTCCTTGTCTTTTAGATTGTAAGCCACAGGTAGGGACCGCAGTTGATTATATGTTCTGTACAGCGCCAGGTTGTTACTGGCGCTTTATAAATGTTTAATAATAATAATAATAATGCTCCTAGGGTCCAGTGGCCGAACGTCCAGGGCAGCCTTGAGCCCTGCCCCTCTTGATTTTACCAGTTATGTACTGCCTAGCTCAGGAATGGGAGATCTCTTCCTTTCCAGGGGCCAGTCTGAAAATCAGTTCAAGCTTTAAGGGGCCGCATAGAAGTTGCGGGTAGGGATGCTTAAGGGATGCGCTCAGGAAGAGGAGGGTCCAGATCATGGTGGATCTCTGCCCCCTCTGTTCATCTGTCCATTCTCTCATCTCTGCTCCCTTACCCTGAGCTCAGTCTATCAATGCTTGGGGGTAGGAACTGGATCTAGGGGTTGGATCCAGGAATTGGAAAGGGGCCAAGTAAAACATTTGGCCCCTGGGCCTGATGTTTCCCTTCTCTGGCCTAACTCCAAGCCCCATTAATCAGAATTGAAATTCCAAGACAGAGAAAGATATATAGGACACGTGAATGAGCAGCACCTTCTCAAAGGACCTCCAGGTAAGCAGCCTTAATTTCCATTGAAGTCAACAGAATTATTCATGCAAGTTAGTGCTCATCAACGTAAGGCGTGCCCACCTAGCCCAAAGAAAGCAGTTATTATTGGGAGACTACAGTAGGAAAAGAATTCTTTCAGAATCTTAGGTTTCAGCTATTTCGTAACAGACATCATGTGTCACACTCGCCCCCATCTTACCCTAATTGATTTAGAAGTGTTAGGCATTTAGGAAGTATGAATGCATCTTTTCGATGGAATCAATCTCTTTCTGCAAGCTTGCTTTCCTCCTCTTTATCGTCAGCTAAATTCTGGCTGCAGAAATTAAATGGCTCCAGGCTGAACTAGTGCTGAGTTGATTACATAACACAGTAACAGCTCAAAAACAGTATAGACTGACCTCATCTGACCTGGAAATGCCAATCCATTAAAGAAAATAGTGCTTGTTTCTGACAACAAATACATTTTACCCTGCACTCTAGAGTGGAGCCGGAGAGAAAACAAGGAAGCACTTTTCCGTGGTAATTGCACTACTGTCCAGAGGGAAGAAATATTTTAGAGATGTCCTGTGAGTTAATCTAATGAGCCTTTATCCCACATGCATATTGTCTGCTTTTCCAAATGCCTGTCATTCACTCCTGCAACTCCCCCTCCCCTCCCAGTTATAATTAATCTAAGATTTCTTATGACAACATGCTGCAGCAAAATGACACTCCGAAATGGCCTCCTTTCTCATATAAATCTTACCAAACCTGCTAATTCAATAAAACCTCTTTCTGAGGATGGGGAAATTGTCATGTCAACCGTAATTTATGGGCCCATAAATAACGTTTATGGGTAGCAGACAGGAGGTCTTGAGCTCAAGATTTTCACAACAGTAGTCACATCTCAGGGGCTGACACAACGCCTGATAAAATCAATGGAAAGACTCCTTGAGATGTCAATGGGATTTGGATCAGAATCTTATGCTGCGTTCATGTGAGACTCTTCTCTGGCCTCTATTTGTATTGTGAGAGTCTATATTCATGTTTTAATTCTTTCCTCCCCTGCTTCAAAAGTGTACTACAATTTATTTAATGTATTTAATATATTTATAACCCACTCCATCTTGCCTCTGGCAGCTTGGATCATGTTCACTAATAGATATCCCATTATGCTTCCCCCCGCCCCACTCTGTCAACAGCAGTATCCCCAACCAACCATGCAGTCAGAGGTGGATTTTTCCTCTGAAGGCAAAATCACCTCTATCCCCTTCTGTAGAAATTCAGGAAGACTGTCAGGCAGATTAATTCCTTCATACATTACAAGAAACATGTGTGACCATTTTAGAATGAGTGTTAAACCTGACTTTCAAGCTTAATTTTTTGGAGTTAATGTGCGTTATACTTGGTGCACCCTGTGACCTAACCCTTTCACACATCAAAAAATAAAACAGGGGGATGGGTTTTTCATGTACTAAGCATTTTGCGTGAATGCAGCCTTAGGCTCCGAATATCGCATTTGGGCTCTTAAATAATTGGCCTGATTTTCAAACGTCTGACTCCTGATTAGAGCTAATATGGATACTAAATTTAATTCCCATGAGCAATACCCACTATTTTGGGTAGTTCATTGGTTACCCGGGTACCAATTGAGTAGCCGTATCGAATACTCCCCAAACTGGGTACTTCCGGTACAGATTGCTCAATTTACCAATTCCTAATTGGTATATGCTTATACCAATCAGTATAACAAGCTGGAAAACCTAATTTCCCTAATTGCTAGGGAGGTAGTGGCCCCCCTGATTGGGGGGGTTCACCCTCCTATAGCTCAGCAGGTCGGGAGTCTGGGGGTGATATTGGACGCAGATCTCCGCCTGGAGTGGCAGGTGGAGGCAGACGCTAAGACTGCCTTCCGTCAGTTGTATCTGGTGCGGAGGCTGAGTCTGTTCATCTCCGGACTGGACCTGGCCTCCCTCATCCATGCCTTCATCACCTCGAGGCTGGACTACTGCAATGCGCTCTACGTGGGGCTTCCCTTGTTCCTGGTTCGGAGGCTGCAGCTAGTGCAGAATGCGGCGGCTCGTCTCCTCACGGGGATGGGTCGTCAGGAGAACATTACACCTGTGCTCTGGACTCTGCACTGGTTGCCAGTAGCGTGCCGAGCTAGGTTCAAGGTTTTGGTGTTGATCTATAAGGCCCTTCACGGTCTGGGCCCCTCGTACCTCAGGGACCGCCTCGCCCGCCACGCTCTAGAGCGGCTCCTTCGGGCAGCCGGGGGTGCCTTCCTGGAGGTCCCCCATGTAAAGCGGGGGGCCACAGTGGAGAGGGCATTCTCGGTGGCCGCGCCGCGCCTTTGGAACTCCCTTCCGGAGGAAGCGCTCCTGGCCCCAAGCCTGTTGACATTCCGGTGGTGTTGTAAAACCTGGATGTTCGCCCAGGCCTTTGGGGTGGCGGGGAGGGTGGGTTAAGGTTTGTTATCTCCCCTACCCTATTTATTGTTTTTATGCTAAATTGTATCCCGGGCCCTGTTTTAAAACATTTAAAGTGTTTTGATTTGTTTAAAATTGTTTTATATTTGTTTTTATATGTATTTTTTATTACTGTTGGAAGCCGCCCCAAGCTGTATTCAGGAGGGGTGGGCTATAAATTTAGTAAATAAAATAAAATAAATGTATTTTTTTTAAAATGGCATGAAAATCTAAAAGAAAAAATTACCAGAAGTAGTTTTATGGGACTGGAAGTTGACTTTCCAGGAGAAGAAAGTTCATTTTTTGGGATGGAAAACCCGTAAGTACGTGTTTTAAGAAGAAAAATTGAAGAAGAAAAAACCTTTAAAAATTGGAACCGGAAGTAGTTTTCCAGGACTGGAAGTTGCCAAAAAATTGTCAGAACTTTACGGAAACCCAATAAATCAATGTTGGGATTCGGTAAATCAATGAAAATGTTGAAAAAATTAGTACTGGTAGTTGACAATCTGGGACCAGAAGTTGATATTTTGGGACATTGGATACTTGTGTGGGTAATAATGTTCAAATCGGGTACCAGAAAAAAGAGGAGTTACCCGATTTTGCTCTCAGCTTTAGTCCTGATTATCCTTTTGTTTTAAGGGGGAGCAGTTGGTTAATTGGTGTTTCTCTAGAATATCATACCACTTGTTTTGCAACCTGCATTTGGACAAAGAAAAATAGGGGCTTGGTCCAAACCTCATTCAAATTAAGCATAGACTACTGTTCTTGAAAAATCCTGGCACTGGATACTTCTGTCCTATCACATGCCACTACCTTAATAAATGGGCATCATTACTGCAATTTGCCCTCAATTGCAGATCAATTTGATAAACATTCTATAATGAAGTAACACGGATACATTAGGCTTTAAATAGAAATACCAATTTTCTCACTCCCTTGTGGCTGTAACTTGAGTCAGTATCACGCTAATGTAAAATCTCCCTTAATACATGTTCCCTTTATCCCATTATTCAAACTCCAGAGTGTCCTCCCAAGTTACTTGGAGCTCTCCCTCTTGGTGGCATCAGAAACTCAGTGACCCACCTCAGAGAGGCCAGACATCTACCAAAATGACCCCAGGCGCCAACCGCTTCTCTCTGAGTCAGCTCAGCCTTTTCAGTTTCCCCATATCCTTCAAGCCTGTTAATAAATAAAGATAGGTCAGCGACAGCTCATTACCTATTTTCCACACAAGGGGGTGGAGGTGGTATTTTTTGTTTGTTTGTTAAAAAAAAAAAAAGCCAGCTGCCTTTAACTCTCATGTTCAGTTCCCTATTACAAGTGGCACCACAGGTGAGGAATATGGGGAAATTCTCCCCTCCCACCCCCTGTTTCAGGCTTTTGGCAGTCCACTAAACTATGCCTTCCTATTAGCAAGGAGGCCCAAATAAGGACATTTGGGAGGAGCATTGCCGGGAGGAAAAGCAGCCTATCTGTCCGTGGTACCTCAGACTTCCTCAGCTGTGCTTGCCAATCTCCAAGGCTCACTGTCACATCAGCTTTGGGTGACAGTGAAAGATCTCAAGGTCTTTCTTAAAGAAAGACCTTGAGATCTTTTACAGCAGAGATGGAGAATGTTCATCTGATGGGCCAAATCCGGCCCACCACATCTAGTTTTTATTTGGAACTTTTCTAATTCCTGGATTCTGCCCCTACACTAAAACGCTGAAAGAGTGAGCTCAAGGAAAAGGAGGAGAGGTGAGGACATGAACTCAAAGATAGGGCATGGATCCATGACATAGGTCCATTGTCTGGACCCTCTTCTTCCTTCTCTCATCCTGAGTACATCCCTTAAACACCCTGGTCTACTAATTTTCAAAGCGGCCCACGGGAGGAAACAGCTCATTAATCTTGCTTACAGTTTGCTATGTATAGTCTTAGTTCTGATTGACTACTTTATCAGGCATACTCGTCTGCATCAAAAAGGAAGTTCTGACTCCTTGGTATGCTGTTACATAACTTCCTGATAGTGGGTGAAAACAGGTATACACTTAACTCACTTTAACACCCCTTTAATGTCACTTTAACATTTCATATGCATGTTGCAGGGCTGTATTGGTGCCCTATGTGGCCCTGCAACATACATAAGAAATGTTAAAGAGGTGTTAAAGCAGAGTTGCATGACTGTTTTCACCCAGTATGTTTCACCTCTGCTACAGCACCACACACACTGCCATCCAGTTACCCAATCTGTTCCCGCCATTTAATATTAAGCAAAGCATGCTAGAGAAAGTGAAACTATTTCTATACTCCAAATCCTGGTGCTCACCTAGACAACATTCACACCTGATGGTGGCAACTCTCATGAGGCATAGACACAGGGAGGGGGCGGAGGAGCCGGATGCCAGAAGTACCACCAGTGCAAATGGGGTTCTGCTTTGACTTCACTCGTAAATGACAGGGCTCAAAATCCAGCCTTGTCATTCGCGAGTGAAATTGCACCAGAACCCTGTTCACACAGGCAGTACTTCCGGCATCCGGCTTCTCCCCCCGCTATGTCTTTGCCTCGCGGGAGTTGTCGCCGTCAGGTGTGAATATGGTCCTGGTGTCAAAATTTGAATAGAGAGAACTTGCTGCTGAACGACTCTGGCGCAAATCCCATTCTCACGCTGACTTCCTTCACTTCAAATTCTGTCTCTCCACCGTTACTTCTGCTATCTCCCTTGCTAGACAACACTACTATGCCTCCCGCATTGAGTCCTGTTCTCGGGACCCTCGCCGCCTGTTCTCTACCTTTGACTCCCTCCTCAAGCCTCCCTGTCCTCCCCCTCCTTCTTCCCTTTCTGCTCAGGATCTTGCCTCCTTCTTCACCTCCAAGATAGACAAGATCCGCCTCGACATCGCTTCCCACTCCTCTCTTCCCACTCCCACCCCTCTCCCTCCTCCCCCTCCTTCTCTCATGTCCTCCTTCTCCCCTGCCTCCCTTAAGGAAATCTCCTCTCTGCTCTCCTCCTCCAACCCTTCCACTTGCCCCCTTGATCCCATTCCTTCCCGCCTCCTCACCTCCATTACTCCCACTGTCGCCCCTTCCTTCCTGCACATCATCAACCTCTCCCTCTCTACTGGCTCTTTCCCTTCTGCCTTCAAACATGCCACAGTCTCTCCTATTCTCAAAAAGTCCACTCTTGACCCCTCTGACCCTTCTAGCTATCGTCCTGTCTCACTCCTTCCTTTTGCTTCCAAGCTGCTTGAACGTGTTGTCTACTCCCGCTGCCTTGACTTCCTATCCTCCAACTCCTCCCTTGACCCCCTCCAATCTGGCTTCCGCCCCCTTCATTCTACTGAAACTGCTCTCGCTAAGATCACCAACGATCTTCTGGTGGCTAAATCTAAACGTCTCTATTCCATTCTTGTCCTCCTTGATCTCTCTGCTGCCTTCGATACTGTTGACCACTCACTCTTGCTGGATTCCCTTCACTCCCTTGGCTTTTGTGGCTCTGTCCATAACTGGTTCTCCTCCTACCTCTCTGACCGCTCCTTTAATGTGTCTCTCTCCAACTCCGCCTCCTCCTCCTTCCCCCTCTCAGTTGGTGTTCCTCAAGGCTCTGTTCTTGGCCCTCTCCTCTTCTCGATCTATACCTCATCCTTAGGCAAACTCATTGCCTCCCATGGCTTCCAATACCACCTCTATGCTGATGACACTCAACTCTATCTCTCTACTCCCTCTCTCTCTCCCTCTGTTCAAGCTCGTCTCATCAACTGTCTCTCTGACATCTCTACCTGGATGTCTCAACGTCAACTCAAACTCAACATGGCTAAAACTGAACTCCTTATCTTCCCCCCTCATCCTTCCTCTCCTTCCTCACTGTCAATAACTATTGATGGAGTCACCATCCTGCCTGTCCCCCAAGCCCGTAGCCTAGGCTTCATCTTTGACTCAGCCCTTTCTTTTAAACCCTACATTGACTCTGTTGCTAAATCCTGTCGCTTCTCCCTCCATAACATTGCTAAGATTCGCCCTTTTCTCTCTGTCTCGTCTGCCAAAACTCTTGTTCATGCTCTGGTCATCTCTTGCCTCGATTACTGTAACCTCCTTCTCACTGGCCTTCCCCGGTCTCACCTTTCTCCCCTCATCTCTGTCCAAAACTCTGCTGCCAGGGTCATCTACCTCGCCAGTCGCTTCGACCATGTGCAGCCCCTCCTCTCTTCGCTTCACTGGCTTCCCCTTCCTGAACGAATCCTGCACAAGCTCCTAGTCTTCACCTATAAAGCTCTTCACAACCTTGCTCCCCCCTACCTCTCTGCACTTATCGCCCTCCATACTCCAGCCCGTGCACTTCGCTCCTCCTCTGTCCCTTCTCTCACCCTTCCACGCCTTCCCTGCTCCCCTAAGCGCCTTCGTCCCTTCTCACTTGCTGCCCCCCATGCCTGGAACTCCCTCCCTGTCCACATCCGCCTTGCCCCCTCCCTTCATACCTTCAAATCTCTCCTTAAAACTCACCTCTTTCGCTCTGCTCTGTCTGACTCTTTATCCTGCTGAGCCACTATTCCTATACCTACGATCGGTTTACCCTTATCCTTGCAACATGGACCTGCCTGCTGTCATTCTCATCGTAACCAAGCCAAGTACGTGCACTTGAGACCTCGCATCTTCATGAATGTTAGACCCCTTGTCTCTCCCTCTGTTCCCCTTCCTAAGTCTCTCCCCCAGCTCCTGTCTCTCAGATTGTAAGCCCTAGGGGCAGGGACCATGTCTATTTTATTACTTTGTAAAGTGCCAGGTACACTGCTGGTGCTATATAAATGTTTGTTAATAATAATAATAATAATAATAATAATAACTTAGAGTAGGAAGAAAGATATTTCTCTTTGAGGAATTAAAGCACCACAGCAAAAAAAACCCAATCAAACAAAAACAAACACCAACCTCCCTGCCCCTGCCCCTCAATAAGCTTTGGGTCCAATCCTGCAATGTGACTTTAATAGCAATTTGGACCACATGTGTGCCACACCCCATGCCAAGTCTTGTGTCCCATGTCCTGTGTCTTTCCATCTCTCCTCTCTCTTCTTTTCTGCAGTCACCAACTCCGCGCTGGGGAAAAAACAAGAAAAAGAACTGCGCATGCACAAAATGACCACAGGTGCCATTTTAGAAAAAGACTTCTCATGCACAGAACAGCCCAGAGGCTATTTTGCACATTGAGTTGATTTTTTCTTTTTAAGTGAGATTCTCATGAGATTCTCACAGTTAGAAAGATATTCTCGAGATCTCACTAAGGGTTCTTGATTCTCGCAAGATTGTCATGAGAATGAAAACAGATTCTCATTTCAGCCCTACATTTTGGGTAATTTCAGACGTGGCGAGCCATTTGGCCTGCAACACTGAACCCTGGACCGGGATCCGTCTCGGATCCCGGTCCGTAATCAGGCCATCCGTCCGTCCTTTAGATGTGCCGGCCTGATCTGTACTGGGGTTCAGGGAGGGGGCAAGGCTGGGCAGTGCGATGTGCGACATCTCAGCCCCACCCCCTCCGCACTCCCTCGGTCACCCGCCCATGGGGAGATGGGCGGGTGCAGCGACTTATCAGGCCACTGTGCCTGACCCCGTACCATGGTTGGGGCATGACTCTGGGACAGGGCTGTCAAGCAGACGTACATTGTCACCATTGCCAGCCCCATCCTGGATCATGGTCAATCTAACCATGGTTCTGGACCTGAGACCGGCCTCAGGTCCAGAACTGTGGTTAGCTTTGACCCCTGCCAGAGATTCACTGTGGTGAACAACTGGCGAGGGTCAAACAGACGTTCACAAAATCGCTGCCACCACAAGGTGATTCAGTGTGGTAAACAGCGATTTCATAACGTCTGAAAATACTCTTAATGACCTGTCAGATACCATTAAGAAAATATTTCCTTTGCTGGCTCGTAATTTATCTTGTGTCTGGAGGGAAAGGAAGTCACTCCCAAAAGAAGTCTTAGTGTTTCTTGGATATCATAGAGTAATTCTGCACCATTCCAGCCAACCAGTCAATCCACTCTGCCTCCCGCATCCTCTCCCTTTTTGCAGTTGTCCTTGGCTTTGACTTTCATTTACCTCTAGTGGACGTGAAGCATGCTATAATTAAATCACAGGGGACAAACTGCAAAGTGGGCATATGTTCCCCCAATGAATTTCTCCTTGCAACGTGGATGGTGAGTTACCTATATTGGGAAAAGCAAGCTGGTGTATTTTTTCATTATTTTCGACTTTCATGATCTTTCAGGTTTAGTTCTGGCTCTTTTATAAATACAGAAATCCCTAAAGTAAAAAAAAACTTTAATTATCAAATTAATATTTTTTTTGTAATAGGAAACAGTATTTTCTACAGAATACGTACATGGCCAATACAAATAAGGAGAAGCATTTTTTTTGCAATAAAGTATGTACATTTTTAATGATGCTTTTAATTTCTAATTTGGAGCTAGACCTGGAGTTTGTTCATGTGTATTTTGGCACAGGCAGGGCCAAAGAGATCCCCAAAGAGGCTTTACAGTATAGACAACTGCTAGATACAGAAATGGTGATTTTGAGGTTGGCAAAAACCAATGAGCAGATGCAAATGTAATTGTAAGGACCGACTTATGTCTAAAAAGGTTTCATTCCAAGATATTCTCCTGTTCCGTATAGAGGTAGGTAGTAGTGCATGTTTCTATATGGAAGTACAAACAATCAGAATATCCAGGAACTTTTCCCAGTGCAAGAATACCAAGACATAACAAAGTTTGTGTCAGTCTAGGCTAGTCTGTGCAAACAAGGTAGAGAGGAGTATTAGCCATGGAGCTGCTCCCTTACTTCCACCTTGCTGCTAAAAGATGATGGGCTGGATAGGAGGACGGACACTGAACACCCTTGTAGGACTATGCAGTTGCTAGTCTCGCACAGAGATCTGGAGTATTGAAGTCAGACCACATAATAAAGGTGCACAAGTAGACCACAAGTAATTGATCTATCTACTCCAGTTGAAGATGTAGACCAGAAAGTATAAACATTAGGGATGTGCGAACGCAGTTTGGAAGTTTGGAGTTCGGCCCGAACTCGGCCTGTTCGGACGACCAAACTGAACTTCCGAACCGAATGCTCGAACTTCCGAACAGTTCAGAAAAGTTCGGATGAGTTCGGATGAGTTCAGGGGCAGGAAAAATGTGACTTTGGGAAGGAAAAACATGACTGGAAGGCAGAGGCAGCTGAGGACCAGACTTCCTGGCACAATGGGTGGACACCAGAGGTGGTTTCAGGACCAAAAATACCGATACCGAAAAAAATTTGGTTTCGGTTTTGGTACTGATAGCACTTTTTTGAATGTTCAGCTGAATTCGGCCGAACCGAACTCCGCCAAACCAAACAGCCGAACCCAAACTCGGGTTTCAAACCGAACGACCGAGCATCCAAACATCTGAATGGCGTTCTGTTCGCTCATCCCTAATAAACACCCCCCTAAATTCTACCCCTTTGTGCCTATTTATGAAATAGTTACAAGCCTTTTATTGTTACATGATATTTGTCAAATGCAACATAGGATACAATTTGGACTGTCTTGCAGGAATATCATACAGATGTGCCATCATGTTGTGTAGACCTGGATCAGATGCCAGGTCCTCTTTAGAACACATACAGAGTTGAAATGGGTAGCAGTTCTGAATAGCTTGTTGGAGGTTCAATTGGTACCTGAATATCAAGTGCCTGCCATTACCGCACTACTTTTTTATTGGAAAATCAGTACTGGGAATCAGCAAATTGGAACGTCAGGCAACCCGTTGGGCACAAATTGGATACTGATCAGTACCTGATGTTACCAAGTTGGGTACCATAATTTTGTCTGGTATATCTGTTTTGTGGCTACCCATTTTGACTCTAAGGGTGCAATCCTGCGGCCCTCGCAAACTGTGCTTATGTGAGGTGCAGTGAAAGGCCATAGGTGCTCAGGTGCACACACGTCCCACCAGCACAGCAAGCCATGTGGGCCAACGGAGCGCCCCGTTCAATGTGACCCACTGAGCCCACACACACTGGAGCTCAAGAGATGGAGCAAGAGTCATGCCCGATGCATTCCCCTGGACTTTGGAGTGTGTGAACTCAGGGGTCACAGCAGCGTCTGAGCATCCGCCACTCAGATTGTCAATGCACCTGCCGCCAGCATATGCCTGCAGCAGGATTGCACCGTATATGTATAGGTGTGGTTTTTTAAAAAAAACTTTACCTGGTTCCCCTCCCCCTATGTCCTCTAAGTACTGCTCTGAAGGCATAAAGAGGTTGTAAAAAAACTTATAATGATGCCCCCAACACCATCTCCCTGGGTGGAGCATTTCCGTGGGTGGAGATGGGTGGGGGCGTCAGTGTAAATGCCACTTTTGGTTGGTGTTGGTGAGTGTTTGTTCCCGGCCAACACCCATCTCCACCCACACCTACCCACGGAGCAACGGACGCCACTGCCGGTTGCTCCGTGGGTGGAGATGGGTGTTGGCCGGGAACAAACACTCACCAACACCAACCAAAAGTGGCGTTTACACAGACGCCCCCACCCATCTCCACCCAGGGAAATGCTCCCCACCCACCGGCCAACACCCATCTCCAAACAGAGGAACTGGGTGGAGGCATCATGTGTGCACAGGACCCATGGTGATTGGCTTCAGTGGTGCCCTGCAACATGTATAATAAAATGTAACACCCATTTTTGGGGTGTTAGCGCGTCTGTGTAAAAAGGGCCTAATAGTGAGCTGGTTGGTTCAACCCTTTGTCAAATTGGATTAAATATAGGCCATTTTTACACTGTGTAGATGGCTGTAGATAGGTGTGTGTTTACACGGACACACACCCAACTACACCCACCTACACCCACAGAGCCTCCTCTGGTTTTCCGGAGGGCTCCGTGGGCGGAGGTGGGTGTGTGATAGGTGGAGGTGGGTGTTGCACAGGAGCACACACGCATCCCCACAGGAGCAAACACTCACCAACATCTACCAAAAGTGGCATTTACACAGATGCCCCACCCATCTCCACCCAGGGAAATGCTCCCCACCCACCGGCCAACACCATGTCCACCTAGAGGAACTGGGTGGAGGCATCATGTGTGCACAGGGCCCATGGTGATTGGCTGCAGTGGTGCCCTGCAACATGTATAATAAAATGTAACACCAATTTTATGGGTGTTAGAGCGTCTGTGGATGATTTCAGATGTGACGGGGTGCCTATTGGTCCCATCATGGAATCACCTTTTGATTCCCTGCCAGAATTGAAAGGTCACATCCAACAGACGTGCCAGCTTATTCCAGTGGGGAATCGGGGGTGGGGGGTGGGGATGTGTGGTACAACATGCGGCCGCACTGCCCTGCCCCCCCCACTCCCCCAGCCACCTGCCCTTCTGGAGACGAGCAGGTGCAGCGGCCAATCCGGCCACTGCGCCCAATTCTGACCTGGGGTCTGGGCCACGGCCCGGAATCGGCGGCGGTAACATATGTTACTGGCTGCTGATTCCCAGCCATAGTTCAATTAACCACGCTTTTGGGGATGGTGCCCAGACCATCCTCGAAAGCGTGGTTATTTTGCTCACCACCAGTGGTTCACCGTGGTAAACATCTGGTGGCGAGGAACCAGGCGTTACGGGACCATTCGCCACCACGGGGGGATTGTTCGTGAATGACTGTGATCTCGTAAGTCTGAAAATACCCTGTGTAAAAAGGGCCTTAGTCCTACCCTTCGGTGTTTCCCCCACTTTCCACCACTCTGACTTTTACTGAGTAGAGCTCACCTGCACTTTAGAATTGGGCCCTGATGGGATTAACCATCTGAAGAAGAAGTATAACTGAAAAGCAGAATTAGTAATTTCTTAAAGCAAAGAACATAATTTATTACAGATATTTATATATAATGGCTGTAATCTTAAAACAACTTACCCCAGAGTAGCCCCCAAAAGGTCATGGGACTAACTCATGAGTGTGTTCTGGATTGCACACAAGAAGTGAAAGGCAATATAGAGGTTATATTTAGTCACTACCAATAAAAGTCTATTTACCATGAGTATAACTTTTAAAAAAACAACAGGGAACATGTCTAAAATCATATTAGCATTTCAGTGGAATAGGTACTCATTATTGAAGGACATAATCCTTTGTAGGCATCATTAAAAAGTTTGGTCTAGCTAAAGTAGAGATAACAGGATGGGAGGGACTTGCTTTTCTATTTTAACCTTGTTCACAGGGAAAATATTTGCTGGAAATCCTGATGGGTAAGGGAATTCTGAATGTTATCTTCTCTGAGTGTGATATCTTGAAGCACAGATTAGCGGTTGGCTGAATCAGTTTGCTGGCATATCTGTGGAATTCTTGAACTTTGTCTAGCTAGACATTTCTCTTGTATGCCTGTGGGAGACAAATTCCATCTGCAGATTGGGAGGAAGTCGACTGCCCTTGAGCAACTGTCCTTCCACCACCCTGACAGGCCAGCTTTGCTAGCTGGAAATAATGGCAAAATGGTCTGCTTAAAAGGAAATAAAAATCCCTAGCATCACTAAATGTGTTGCTCAGATTGAAAGGGATCTTGTCCCTTTCAATCCATGTTTTTGTAGGGAAGGTCCAACCCAGCTTCCAAAAAGTACTACTGTTTATTCCAGACCTACATCATCTCTGGCATTGTCCTCTGAGAGCTTGTACTTGGGGTTTTGCCTGTTTGTACATCCCCTGAGGAGGAAGCTTCTGCCTGTTCAGATTCCTTCTGCAGGAGATAGATAAAGACAAGATGATGCATTCTGAGAAATTCATAATCTGTCAGGTTGATGGTGCTTCCATGGATGGAATGGTTCCGTTGATGCATTTGGCATCTTAAGATGGATGGGGGTTTCTGCTAGGGTCACCATGAGAGTGAAAGAAGAGCCATGTTTGTGAGAGAGGAAACATAGAGCTTTACAAATGGTGGTGCTGTGGTGATAGCCATTGTAATTAGGGATGTGAGAAAGCGGTTCAGAAGTTCAGAGTTTGGACTGAACTCAAATAGTTCAGTCGACCGAACCAACTTTTGAACCGAAATCGAATTCGACTGAACTGTTCGGTTGAATCCGAACCAGTTCAGAAGGCAAAAAAACCCCGGTTTTGAATGTACGAACTTGGTTCAGAAGTTCGGAATTTGACGGAACTCGAATAGTTCAGTTGACCGAACCGAACTTTTGAACCAAACTCGATTTTCGAACTGAGCCGAATTTCTGAACTCGGTTCTGTTCACACATCCCTAATTGTAACCATTCTTACTTTAGCAACATTTAGCAGATAACAGGAGACAAGGTCCATGTGGCTGGGTTGCCTGTCCTGTCCTGCAGAGGGTGCTGTTGGGCTCGGGGAATTTACCTCAAAGCCCAGTACACACAAACCCCAACAATAGTCCTGGTAGCAATATGACTCATTAAGCCTCAATCCTGCACAAAATGCCCTATGCTCCGAGAACATTAGAATTCTGAACTCCAAATCTCCCCTTTAGCCAGTCTGTCTCCACCAAGATGTTCAGAGGCTTTCTACCTTCATTAGGCACTGGGGAATAAAGTCTCTGATGAGCCCTTCCTCCAGGGCATAAATAATAGGAATGATTCCACCTTACTATTGCAGCAAAGTCTGTCTCCCTGCTGCCTTCTGGGTTTTTCTGTGTCAGAGCTAGGATTCCCACTCCAGTTCCCAGCCTGCCAGCAGACACCACTGTCTGCCTGGAGAAAGCTCTTCTCAGTCTTTCTCCTCTTCAGATGGGTCAGGTTTCTTCCCTTCCAATGAGGAGTGCTCTAGTCCAGGTTCTCTCCTCTCAGCTGCTCCCTGAGACTGGGCTTTCCAGTCCTTTTTATCCCAGCTGAGCCCTTTACAAAGCTGAGCGCAATCAACCTTCTTTTTTTTCTTGTGCCTTAAAAATGTTGGCATATGCAACATCCACAAGTTAATGCCTGCTGCATTAAGAACAGTAATTGACTATAGAGCCACCAGATGGCGCTGCTAAGTTTATGTGTACATGGAAGGGAGATGGTGTTTTGCAGTTGAATTCCTTTGTGTAACCACTCCTTCTTCCCTTCTCTCTCATTGTCTCAGTCTCCATTTTGTCTTACTACTAGTTAGATGCAACTAAGGATCTGTGCCTGAGAAAGCTTAAGTAAAGTTCTGTTTTTAAACCTTCAGCTGCATTTGTCCTTACTGATTGCGAATCAGTTATTACTCTGCAACAGGTTATGGGCCCAGACCTCTTCAGAACAGCCCAGAACAACTCTAAAGACTGGAAGTGAGCTGAAAGGAAAAGAGGCCCAAAGGAAACTCCCAGAGGAGGCCTACTAACAGTAAGTGAGCAGAAGAACCAGAATCCCAATCTGAGGGGAGGGAAGCAAGCATGGCCAGCAGCTCTGAATTAAAGCTTTCAGTCTGCAAGCTGAATAACACAAACTACCAGTTGTGGAAATTCAAAATAGAAATGCTCCTATCCAAAGATGACCAGTGGGAGGTGATCACCACAGACAGACCTGCAGCAAACCCTGAGGTGTGGGACAGAAAGAACAGACAGGCAAAGGCAACCATAAGCCTGCTAGTAGAAGATGACCAGTTAATCCACATAAGGGAGGAGGCCACAGCAAAGGGCATGTGGAATGCACTGCAGAAGCTGCATGAAAGGACCAGCTTGAACAGTAAGCTGTTTCTCCTAAGGAAACTGTACCAGATGAGACTTGGTAAAGGGAAGGAGATGCAGGATCACATAAATTCAATGCTGGAAGTGGTAGCACAACTGCGAGGCATCGGTGAAGAGATAAAAGACAACCACGTGGCGGCCTTACTTCTCTGCAGCCTGCCTGAATCATACAGCGCCCTCATAAACGCCCTAGAGACAAGGCCTGAGGCAGAACTAACACTGGAATTTGTAAAAGGGAGACTCATGGATGAATTCCAGCGCAGGAAAGAAATCATGCAAGATAATCAGGACCAGGATAAGGAAACTGCCCTGAGAATTGCAGACAACAGATTGCACAAGAAGGAAACAAGGGCATGTTTTCGGTGCAAGAAAGAAGGACACCTAAAGAAAGACTGCTCCATATGGAAGGCAGAACAACAAAAGCGATCTCCACAAGTGTCTAAGCAAAGGGCCAAGGCTACAACCAGTGACACAACCACAGAACAGTGGAGAGGATGTTTTAGAGCAACACAGACCAACTCATCACAGGACTGGTGTGTCGACTCTGGAGCCACAAGTCACATGACCAGCGACAAGAGCTTTTTCACGGTACTGGACCCAAGCAACAAAGAAGAGATATACCTCGCTGATGGAAGCAGCATCACTGCAGAAGGTATTGGCGAAGGAATTCTAAGTTGCAACAAGCCACACGGAGGCACACTAGCAATACCAGTAAAGGATGTGCTGTATGTACCTGGCTTAGAGGGAGGACTCCTATCCGTTAAACGCCTAACAGAGAAAGGGCTCACCGTCAAGTTCCGGGGTAATGAATGCACAATCCAGAAGGGGACAAGGGTCCTAGCCAGAGCCTATGCAGATGAGCACCTGTATCGCTTGAGTGCAACCAAGGAACAAGCAAAACTCACTGCACATGAGCAACACAAGGACTGTATTCATCTGTGGCATCGACGCCTGGGTCACAGGCACCCAGAAAGTATAAAGGAACTGCAAAGACAGCAGCTGACAAAAGACCTGATAGTAACAGCATGTCCCTTGACCATGAGATGTGAATGCTGTATCAAAGCTAAAGCCACCAGAGCAACGCTCCCCAAGGCAAGCCAGACAAGAACCTCCAAGCCACTTGACCTCATACACAGCGATGTGTGCGGCCCCATGAAAGTACCCACACCTGGAGGGAACAGATACATAGTGACATTCATAGATGACTACTCAAGATACACAGTCACATACCTCATGAAGCATAAGGATGAAGTACTGGAAAAATTAAAGGACTACATAACCATGACAAGCAACAGATTCCAACGCAAGCCGCTCGCACTCTGAACCGACAATGGAGGTGAATACACAGGAAAGAGAGTTGAAGACTTCCTGAGAGCCCACGGGATAGAGCACCAGAAGACGGTACCATACACGCCCGAGCAAAATGGGGTAGCTGAAAGAAAGAACAGAACCTTAACAGAAATGATCAGGTGCATGTTGACTGACTCTGGACTGCCAGAAAAATATTGGGGCGAGGCAGTAGTTACGGCGACATATCTACAGAACCGACTCTACTCAAGAACAGCAAGTAAAACTCCGTATGAACTCTGGTATGGAGAGAAGCCTAGTGTGGGACACATCAAAGTGTTTGGATGCAAGGCATACGTGTACATTCCGGAAGAGAAACGCACCAAACTACAAAACCGAGCTGTGGAAGGGATTCTTGTTGGATACAGCGAACACTCCAAAGGATACAGAATCCTCAACCCACACACAGACAAAGTAACTATCAGCAACAGCGTGACTTTCGAAGAAAACCCAAGCAACAGTGTAATGTCCTTACAAGAATCAGGAGAAGAAGCATGTCCTGAATCAGGAGGAGAAGAGCGTCCTGAACAAACAGTTGAAATCAGCACAAGCTCAACTGAGATGCAGGAACAAACCCAATCACCTGCAGATGTTGAAATCAGAAGATCTACCAGGGAAAATAAAGGCAAACCACCCACCCGCCTGTCCTACAAAGCAAGTACCGACAGACTGTCTGAGCCATCAACATGGGAAGACGTCTTACAAACGTCAGAAGGGGAACACAACAAATGGACAAAGGCAGCTACAGAAGACATGGTAGCAGATGCCCTGACAAAACCTTTAGCAGGAGAGCGCCACCGAAAGCTACTAAGTAAAATGGGTTTAGTAGGTTAACTTCTGTCTGTTGAGAAGGGGTGTTGGTATATGCAACATCCATAAGTTAATGCCTGCTGTATTAAGAACAGTAATTGACTATAGAGCCACCAGATGGCGCTGCTAAGTTTATGTGTACATGGAAGGGAGATGGGGTTTTGCAGTTGAATTCCTTTGTGTAACCACTCCTTCTTCCCTTCTCTCTCATTGTCTCAGTCTCCATTTTGTCTTACTACTAGTTAGATGCAACTAAGGATCTGTGCCTGAGAAAGCTTAAGTAAAGTTCTGTTTTTAAACCTTCAGCTGCATTTGTCCTTACTGATTGTGAATCAGTTATTACTCTGAAACAAAAAAGGGCCCACAGCCCCCTTTTAAACCATCCCTGTTATAGTCCATATCCAGGTCCAGTTCCTTAATTTATTTTTTATTTATTTCTGTGCATTTATTGGCCGCCCCCTCATGCCCACGGCATCCCAGGGTGGCTCACAACAGAGGCTACTAAGCTGAATTTCTTATAAGTCAAATTTCTTACATGGCTGGAGAAACCCAGCTTAAGCAGACTCTACTCCACTCCATCTAGTTTGTATGTCTTTATTGTCTGGGGTCATGGCATTATATTTAAGTCTCAAGATGGGATCATGTAGATAAAAACCATTGGTCTGAATTCTCATAGTTTGCTCTCATTCCTCCAGCCCCCACAAAGAGTTCTTGCTTTCCGTGGATTGCAAAATTTCTGAATCTGAATCAGTTTTTCTATGAGTGAGAATGCAGATGTGTTCATGGGAGCAATAGGTGGAGCTAGCTTGGAATGGGCCCTGCTGGTACAGAAGATGGAATGAGTCCCTCCCTCTCCCCTCCTGGCAGGACCAGAGCAAAGAATTTTGCCACCCTAAACAAAGGGAGTTTTGCTGCCGTCCCTGCCCAGATGCTGAGCAACCTAATGCATGTGAGTTTAGGATCTGGCCCAAAGCCCGCTTCCTAGGGCACTGAGAGGCTGGTGGCTCTGGCTCCTCCTGATCCAACCGCCCCACATGCCAAATCACCGGGGATGCAGTGTTTTCTGCCCCTTTCAACTTTCTGCTCTAGGTGCCTACCTGTGCTGCCTGTATGGTTATGCTGGCCCTGCCTCCCGGTGGCAGGGAACACAGTTGAACCAGGGAGTGTACCCTCCTGCAGAGTCATGCACCCCCAGTGCCTGTCCTGTCCCTGTTATAAGCTACGTTGATGGGAGAGGCCAATGACATGAGAAACCAGCTGTTCTAAGAAAAACTCCCTTGTAGCTCAACACAATATAGAGATTCCCCCTATAGATAATAACACAATAGATTTTACTAGGTTAGTGAAAGCTAGTGGAAAAAAACATATATTTTTTTTACATGAGTTTCACCAATGGAGAGAATTCTTCACATCTTTCTCTATAGCAGGACTAACGAATTATGGGTCCTTTGATTGTGTCCCATCTCTAATTACATTCAGCCCTCAGGCAGACATTTATACCCAGTAAATCTTCTGTCAGATTGTAGAAATCTTTGCAGTAATAGATTGTAATGAAGATTAAGTTGACAGGTACATGACTGATTTATCACAGATTACTGTGGAGTAGTAAGAAACTTTTCCCCAACAATCAGTGCTGTATAATGAGAAACGTTATGTGGCTGTGTTCTCACGACAGCCTCTGGGGAAAAAAAAGAGAATAAAAAAAGCCACCAAGAGGTGTCATGTTCTGTACATCATACAAAGTAAAATCGAAGCACGTATCGAGACATGGGGCTTGTTGGGCTGGTGATGGTAATCACTGCAGCTATGAAATGAGTAGTGCTCGAAAAATCAGTTAAACTCATCAAATATGCCTTACCCAAACCCAAAAGGTGGTTTGGCTAATAATTGCTGCCCAATGGAGTGTACATGGATAACTGTGTTGGTTATTTCAGGTTGTTTTTTTAGTAATTTTGGTTCTTCAGTTATGTCATTTTGACAATATTGGCAATATTGCTTATGTTCAATTGCCCAAAATTACATAATAAAAAAAACAAAACAAGAAACAAACAAAGAAGAAACTAAAATGGGATACTCAGAAAAATAGATATGTAAATACCCATTTCCAAGGGTGTAGCTAGCTATATTAGGTGCTGCAGGTGCAGTTGCACTGGGGGCCATGAGCCTGGGGGGGGCCCTGAACTGGAATGCCCCAGTAGTGGATCTATTCCATATTCTACACCAGCACCCATTCCAAGCTGGCTATGCCTCTGCCCACTTCAGTCATGGATACTATTTGGTAAGGATGGGAATTTCAGATTCAGTTAGAACCAAACTGACCTGAGAGTGGCTGATTTGGGTCTCCCGAAATTTTGGTTCTTGATTTGGTTTCGGGCTATTCAGGTTTTTTGCATTTATTTTTTCCCCATTTTTTTTCCTAGTGCAAAAAAACAAAAAAAACATATCAGTACCAAAAATACCCAATCCGAAACTGAAACGGGAACTGAAATTCTCGGAGAACTGAATCAATTTTTAAAAAAATGAATCCTAGCCTGTTGACATTTCAGCGATACTGTAAGACCTGGCTGTTCGCCCAGGCCTTTGGGAGGGAGGGGTGGGGGGTGTGTGTTTAGTGCCCCCACCTATTTTGGGTTTTATGCTGTTCTTAGCCCTGTTTTAATGTTTTAATGTTTATAATATGTTGGTATGTTTTAAATTGATTTTATTGTTTTAATATTTTGGAAGCCGCCCCGAGCTGCATGGCAGGAAGGGCGGGGTAGAAATGCATGAAATAAATAAATAAATTTAAAAATTTGCCTTGGAGTCCCATCCTCACTATCTGGGATACCCAAAGGGCTACCAGAAAAGGCAAATAATACCTGTGAATAATAAACTTGCCACCCATTTCATCTCCAGTGTTAAGGCACACTAGTTTCTGTGGTCTACAGTAAATGTGGGAATACTGGACTCATTTGACTGTCAAAGACCCTTTGCAACCTAGAGGGACAGGTACCCATTAACAGTTGGGTGGACTGGGGAGGCAGCTATGCAGTGAGAATAAGCAAGACTTGAAAACTTGCAACTTTTAGGGATGTATTCGAAAGACATAACCACTTGAGTGCTGTTATTCTGTAGATCACTGGTTCTCAAAGATCTGCAGCAGCAGTAAAATCCTGCTGACCTGGAGGAGGTACGTAATATTTAGCTTGCGATTGCTGAATTCTTATTCTGAGTGTCCTGTTTATTCCCAGGGCTTAGTCAGTGACTGAGGGAGCGATCATCCTGACAAACCCTAGAACAGTAGTGCCCCAAAATTGGTCTGTGCAGCCCCATTTGGAGACTTAATTGTAATTCTATGAAACCAGACAGTATAAAGACAAATGAAAGTATATCAAATAGTCAGACTCATCACCCTATACACAGATGGATCAATTCCATTTTGGGTTCCCAACCCACAGTGTGCCCTAAAATAATATAAGAGGAAGGGGGTGAGGAAGAGGAACAACAGAAGAGGAAGAGGAAGGTTAGTAAACACTGGGCGTTAACAAATGTAATGGTGGCCTGCTTTGGTCCTCTGAGGTCCACAAACCACTGGCATGTTTGTTGCTGCACCACCAGATGTTCACCAAGGATTGGTCTGGGTGTGTCAGTGGTGATCCAAGGCTGTGAACCCAAAGACTTCCAGAGTCACAGTCTGGGCTACCGTCTGCCTGATTGGGCCACTGCAGACTATAAGGTTTTTTATGGCGTGCCATGACCTAGCCCAGATCGGAACTGCCATGACCTGCTGTCATGGCAGATGTCTTTGACTGTCATGGCAGGAGGTGGGATGCTGGGCGCGGCATGTGGGTGGGGCCAGGTGACCGCATATTTGTGCAGCTCCCCGCCTTCTCCGGCAGCCCAGTCACCAGCACGTTTGTTGTGCACCTGAACTGGTTGGGACTGTGTTGACAACAGGTTTCTGACCCAGGTTGGGTTGTTATGGTAGTGCGCCGCCATCACCTCTGTTAACACCCACTGTGGCAGTAAGGCCAAATTAATTCATACTCCCCTACTCCTGTGCCATGGCAGATTATAATGGCTATTGTATCTACAAAGACAAAGACTAAACTTGATTGGATGTTTTTAAAAAATCAGAAGGACAAGCATCTGTATGTGACACTGTAGGTGGAGGGTAGGGGTGTGCATGTCATTTTCATTATATCAATAATGAAAAATAAATTTGTCATTTTCATTATCATTATTGCAATAATGAAAATGACAAACAATAATGATGAAATCAATAACAATAACAGAAGTAATTGATTTTGTTATTGCCTAGCAGTCTGACAGGTGTTTTTTGGAGGGAAATGTGGCGAGGGGAGGAGGAAGCAGATATCTTGGAGCCAGAAACAGTGCTGAACTCTGGAACTGGGCCTGTGATGTGAGGGGAAGAACCTGATGGATGTAATCGCTAGCCAATGAGCAGTACGAGCAGATCCCAGGCAGTTGAATGGCACCCTGTGATTGCTCAATGCCTCCTGCCTCCAAGAACCAATCAGGGGAGCTCTGGAGGAGGGCACTGCAACCCTTTATACTGCACAGCTGGGCTGCTTCACTCTGGTTCTGTGTTAGCTATTGCTCTGTCAGGGTGCATTTGCAGAATCTGCTGGTACTTGCACTACGAATCCTCCCATATATATCTCTACCACCTTACCTTTCCAATCCTTATTCCTTACCCTTACATTTTATCTTTTCCCTCCCCCTGCCTGCCTATATAATAGGGCCACAATTGTTTTTATATATATATATATATATATATATATATATATATATATATATATATGGCTACCATTCTAGCTTTACTCCAGAAATATATGTGTTCTGTGATTACAAACAATGAAGGGGAGACCAGGGGCAGGGTGGGGGCTAAAGGTGTGTGTGTGGGGGGGAGGGGTTCCATCCCTGATCTGCCTCTGCCTGCTATTAGTGCTGCAGCAGTGGGACACAGGGACACTGGTCGGATTGGGAGATAAAAGTGTTTGCTTACAAACAACCTCTCCCCATTTGAGTGATCAGAAGATTGTTGCCTTGTAAAGAAGGTTCTTCGAGGTGGCTCCTAACATTCTCATAACTGGGTTGTGCATGCTCACCATATTCAAATAATAGACCACGTGATGGTCTCGAGCTCCTCTAGTATAAAAAACACTGTCTCCTTCAGAATGACAGTTCCTTACAACCCTTTCTTGGAATATAAGAAAATTCCATGCGGGACTGGAAGGGTGGGTATTGTGAGAATGTTCAAAGTCATCTCGAAGAACCTTGTTTACAAAGCAGCAACCTTCTGTTCTTCTTCAAGTGGCTCCTCACAGGCTGTTTTTAAATGGCTCAGCTGGGTGGTGGGTCTGTGAGCGTGCCGGTGCATGGGCAGGGCATGTACATGGCTGCACATGCATCCCCACTCACCCCCCACTCATCCACACCCATGCAGCAGCCGCCATTTCCCCCGGTTTCACCATGTGTGGAGATGAGATGGGGGGTCAGTGGGGATGCTATTAGGCAGGCGCACATACACCCCCCCCAACTCACTGCAGGCACACTTGCCACATCTTTCATACAGGGCTCCCGGTGAGTGTTTTCAGCTGGGAGAGGAGGGGCTTGGAGCAGAAGTCTGTTCAGGGGAAGCTGCCTCTTGTGCCCTACCAACCGTTCATTGGCTGTCTTTGTTCCCTAAAGGTATAATATAAGGGGCTGGGGCCCTTTGGATGCCAGCCCTTGGATGCCCACCGAAGGGCGACACCAAAGGATGTCGGCTGTTGGCGGGGCCGTTTGAGGGGCCATGTTGGTATTGGCGCCACCCTTCTTCATTGGATGTTTGCTGCCTCCCACCCTATTTGATCCCTGATGGATATGAGGAGGTATAATTCCATTGGTGTTCCCACCGAAGGATAGGACTGACCCATAGAGGGACAGAATATTACAGCACGGTCGGGGATCTGCAGAGTGGATTAAGACTCGTCTATAGAGAGGAGCAGGGTCTCCAGGCTTGAAGGTGACTCACCGACACAGCTGCGCCATCATCTTCTGGGATACCAGGCCTAGGAATAGCTTTGGGCATTTACTGAAGGGCCGCATACCCTAGGATCTCCCCTCGAGAGTTACTCACGACCTGTACATGACCCAACTGGGAGTTCTTTGAAGCTTCCCCTTCCAGGGTGACGGGGAAAGCGAGATGGCCAGCTGGAGCGGTTGCCTTGTTGGCCTGATTCACTGGCGCTCCACCTATGTGGGACTCTAGGTGAAGGGGAGGAGCCAGAAGACAGCGGGGAGAAAAGGCGAGCTCTCACCCAGGGCACGAGCCCCCAGGCACGAGCCTAAGGGCAAGTACAAGGGTTGCGCCCTTAAAGATCACTCTTAGAGTAGCCCGGAGATCCGGGCTCTCCTTCGTGTTGTCTCCTCCCTTCTTTTTTTTTAACCCCTTGGTCGTGTTTGTACGATTAATATATTTATTGTGTCTCAAGGGTGGTGTGTTGGCTGGGACACTATGGAATTATGATCTAGGGCAGTGCATCCCCATCCCTCCCTAGCCCAAGAGATTGAAGAAGTGGAGAGGAATAGGAGGCTGTTTAAATCTACAGTTTCTGTCCAGTCTAAAATGACCCAATTCTTTACCTCCCCTCATGTATTGGAACATAATTTGGGTTCTAGTACAGTGGTGTACTTAGTAAGCCCTGGAATTGGTGTGGCCCAAGTATCCCAGTTGACCCCGCTGTTGGAATCTTCCCCAAGCTGTTTTTAGGAGGGGCAGGGGTATAAATTTAGGAAATAAATAAAATAAAAAATAAATTTCAATGCTAGGCTGGGTTCAGATGATAAGTCCCTTGCCCCACATTGCAAATGTTCTGCTTCTGTTCTTCCCGACAGGTGGGAGCAATCGAAGGATGGGCAGATTAATGCTTCTGGGGTCAGATTGGCCAATTTCGTTGCTGGTCTGCATCTCCACATTCTGAATGGTGCAGGTTTTGGCTATATTCAGGGCGAGTTCACAGTTATCGGAGCTCAAGGGTCTAGTGTAGTGGATTACACAGTTGTTTCTTCCAGTGTTTTTCCCCTTATTGACACATTCGAGGTAGGTTATGGTATCGGCTCAGACCATCTACCCCTGGTTCTGGACATTAGCATTCCAGGGAGGGGATTTATTTCCCCTCCCCGTAGGGAGATCCCAGTGTCTGACTGCTTGGGCCACGGTCCCATTAAATGGGGCCCCCAATCAGCTGACTTAATGAGGAAGTTTCGTGGGGGGGGGGCTGTGGAAACTAGAACTAGGGAGACTATAGTTGACGAATCTCAGGCTCACTCTGTTTGGAAGCCTTCAACAGCCTTTGCTTGCATTTATATGAATTTATCCGGGGTCTTTTGCAAGCCAACAGAAAGTCCCTGCAAGCAAATGGGGGATCCCGGGAATGGTATGATTCAGATTGTCGGCAGGCCCGGAGATGCGTAAGAGCTGCTTACAGAGACTATCGGTCTAGCCCGTCTCCTGAGCTACTAGCAATTTTTGGGGCTAAGAAAAGGACCTATAAAGATCCTATTAAGAATAAGAAGCGACTATATGGGGAAAATAGGTGGCTGGCTCTTATTGAAGCAAGCAAAGCTAATAACTCCCAGAGGTTTTGGCAGTTGATCAATGGAACCCTGGGGACAGCCAGGAGAGGCTGTCACTCCCAATTCCATCTAATTTCTGGGAAATCTTCTTTGATGATATGTATGTCACCTCAGATCCCTGGGGATCAGACCTGGGGGCCCTTAGAGAGTCTGCTGACTTTGACCTTCTGTTACCAACCAGGAGGTCACCGAACTTATAGGGACGTTCAAAACTGGCAGGGCACTGTGACCGGATCTAGTACAAATAGAATTCATTAAGGCAACTGTGGACTGGTGGGTCCCGGTGCTTGAGGTCCTATTTTCTGCTATTAACAATACAGGCTGAATGCCAGTGGGCTGGGGTGAGATGGTGATAGTACCGTTATATAAGAACAAAGGGCCATGTAGTGACCCTGCCAGCTATAGACTTATCAGTCTTCTAGGGGTGGTTAGCAAACTGTATGCCAAGTTATTACTTGCCAGGCTCAAATGCTGGATGGAGCAGTCTGAAGTGCTCCACCCGGAGCAGGCCAGGTTCCAGGAGGGGCACTCGACCACAGAGCAATGTTTAATTTTGTATCACCTTGCAGAAAAGTATCGAGCTGCAAACAGGAAGTTATTCGTGGCTTTTCTCGATCTCAAGGCTGCGTTTGACTCAGTTAATAGGCCCTTTTTGTGGAACAAACTGGCTGGGTCATCTATAGATAGGAGATTATTAAGTTTTATCCAAAGCTTGTATGCAGAATCAACTCTTAGGGTTAAACTCGACAGTAGCAACCATAGCACAGGCCCTATCAGAATTAACCAAGGGATGCGACAGGGCTGTGTCTTAGCCCCAGCTCTGTTCAATCTATTCATCAATGACGTGATCCCCCTCGTTGCCCAGCCCCATTAACCCCCCACTCAAGTTGGCCTCTAGGACACTAGGTGCCCTCTTATTTGCAGACGATCTGCCACTTATTTCCCAAACGTGTATTGAGCTGAGAAGGCAATTGAATCCTTTTTTGATTATTGTGACAGGAACAAGTTGACTATCAATTTGGAGAAGTAAAAAATTATGGTGTTCTCCAATTCCAGGCAACTCTATAATTGGACTATTGGGGGTCACCAGTTACAACAGGTCAAAAATTTCAAATATCTGGGAATTCATTTCCATGCCACGGCGGCCAGATTAGAAATGGGTCAGAATTCCTGGCAGGCGATAGCATGGAAATATGCTTTTCAACTGTGGCCTAAGGTCATCTGGCCTAGCAGCCAGGGGCTGGTTAAATATCTAGCTGAGGATAGGTACAGGAATCCATGGTCGAGTGCCATGGACCAATACCTGTTAGAACTAGGGTTCTCACCAGAATATATTGCAGTAAAGATGCTAGGGCCATAAGGGTGGAAATCTTCAAGAGGATCGAAGACACCCATAGGCAAGGAGATATGACTAGGGTGAGACGTGCCCCCCATAGGGGGACTATATGGCCTGGTCCCCGGAGAAAAGGATTATGGCCAATTACTTTTATCAACACTTACTTTTAGGAAGAAACATTTGTTTTTGTGTGCCCGTTACAATGCATTGCCTTTCAAAGTGTTGGAGCGTTGAATGTGTGCTCTGCCATACAGTGAGCATTTATGCCCCTTTGACAGGCTTACAGTAGAATCCACGGCCCATATACTATTTGATTGTCATTTGTATGACCGTCTGCGTGAGGAACATCTTTCCTCGCTCATGATTAAGTTTCCAGGCCGGACAACCTGTGGATTACTACAGGTGGTGTTAAGTGATTCTAAGGCGGAAGTCATTGTCATAGTGGCTAAGTTTTTGATGCTGACTTTTAACCTCCGAACCTAGCTTTTGGACTTTAAGTTATTATAATGGTTGGATTGCCTTCATGGTTTTTTATGGATGATTGTATTTATCTGAGTGTCTCCATTATTTTCAATTATGCTATAAGATAATAAGGTTTTATCTATGTATATATTCCTGACCAAAGTTTGTTTGTTTGTTTGTTACCAGGCAATGGCCTATGGCTATGTTCAATAAATTTAATCTAATCTAATCTAATCTAATCACAGGGCTCTCCCACCCATGACCATGCAGAAATCTGCGTGTTCATGGGTGGAAGAGGCCCATGTAAAAAGAGCCACATTCTCACAACTGTCTTACTTATACTATCCTAAGTAGGAATTTAGGATGTAAAGCTATATCTATTCTATCTTGGAAAATCTGCAAATTTGCTTCTGAGATTATTATGGCTGCTATTTTGCTAGCTCTGGAGGCCAGGCTGGCTAAGTTCACACACTCCATCCCAGTAAGGCAGTGACAGTGGCTCTCTGTGCCTACCTCACTGCCCGCTCGGCTGCCCCTGCAGTGGAACCACTCCTGGAGTGGTGGTAGACGCTCAGCTTGGGAGGTGGAGAGGGAAAGCATTGGGAGGCCATGCTTGTCTAGGGCCACTCAGAGGGGTGGAGAATGGGAATCCTTCCTGTCCAGAGGGAGTAAATTTTATGTAAATATTCACATTTGCATAATTAGGTGGGGCCTGAGTATGCAAATTAGGCCCCACACCAAGACTTCGCTCATGGCCTCACAAACCCTGGGGCCGGCCCTGAGGAGTAAGGGAGAGGTGGGGCCTCTGCCTCTCCCTCACTCCCTGGCCCTCTCCACTGCCTGTCAGTCTCGGCCAAGGAGTGAGAGAGAGGCAGAGGCCTCACCTCTCCCTCACTTCCTGGCTGAGACTGACAGTGGCCAGGAGCTGCTGGCCCCGAATGTGCCCCCCCCAAGGATTGGGGCCCGGGGCAGCCACCCTGAGCCACCCCACAGTAAGGCCAGCCATGGGTTCAGCAGTGGTGCTGTACCGCTGACTTATAATCCTGGAGACTCCTGTTCAATGCCCTGGTTCCATGTCGTGATGGAGAGACTTGAAAAACCTTGATAAATGGAGACTTGACTCCTGTGTATGTATTAGTAGAGTTTCCTTTCTTTTAAAGGGCAATTGAGTCTAATTAATACTACAGTCATGTTATAACTCAACCAATAAATATAGTAAAGAGAGCACTTTGCATATGTACCTTTGAAAGCTATCTCCAACTTCCATTGCCAAATACATACTCACTTACTTAAGCTGATGAAAAATGAAAACCTATAATCAATGAAATGATCCCACGCCCCACCCCCCCAATGATGTACTGGCATGTTATTTTAATTAGTGCTGAGTAGGAAAATGTGCTGAGTAGTCATAGAAGCATTATGATGAGCTCTGGTAGTAGTATTTCAGGTACAGTACATCATTGACAAATTGCTCTGGCTTCACCCAGCTAGACTTCCAACTTACTGGGGATGGGGGGAGGCAGAGAAATTTCAGAATGATACAGGGTCATAGGGGTAGAAGGTACTTCAAGAGGCATCTAGTCCAGCCTCTGCAGCAGTGCAGGATTTACCATATCCAAACGGCACACACAGGAAAAACCCAACAACAAGGAACAGTTTGTAACAAAAATCTGCCACAAGCAGAGATCGGAAGAGACAAGAGCACACAGATGCCTGAATTTACAAGGAATTTTTTTTTTTAAAAAAAGTCCAGAAGTCTGAAACAAATGAGCCACACCCATGCTGCAAGGGTAGGCAAAAATACCCTCAGTCAACAGAGTGTGAGGCACGAGGAAATATTTTCCCAACCCCAAATATGGCAGTTTGTTTGTTTGCTTATTAACCCCACCCTTCCCACAAAGATTCGGTTATATACTGAGTGTGTGTGTATGGCCTGACAATTGGGCGCTCACCAATAATTATGGCACCCAACCACCAGAACACTCCCTCAGTAGTTGCAGATAACTTTGGGTAAATCCAGACATGACAGTTTATGTTGGTGACTAGGCCAGTTTCTCACCTTACCTGAAGTAACAACCCAGGCTAGGCCGGAGCACAAATCACACAAGGCTCTCAACTTGGCAACTATCTGTAGTAACAGCCCGAGCTAGACCCTGCATGACCAGGGCAAAGTGACTTCTCCAGGAGCTTGCATATCTGGTTCTGGGTCGGTCTTCTCTGGCCTGGCCTGCCTCTTCCATGGCCGGTCATCATGCTAACTATCATTAGCAACCACGGATGTTTGTCATGGTTAGAGGCGGGGCTCTGGGTGAAAAACAGGAGCGGAGCTGGCTGGGTGCACATTCACCATTCTCTCCAGGCCCAGCCTGTGATGCCAACGGCCCAGCCAGGAGCATGTGTGTTTTATGCTCTGGCGTGTGTGTGCCCTGTCTACCCAGGATGCTGTGTCCTGGGTCAACCCAGAATGCAGCAGCATGGCTGTCACTTACGACTTTACCCACTGTTTCAGGAAAAAGGAAAAAAGGGGCAAAATGGTTAGAGGTTAAAAAAAAAAAAATGTTTATTCCTGTGGTATCAGACAGAAAACTCAGAAGTTGTATGCCATAAATGTAACCAACTGTATTTTAAAACTTATAAGATAAGTCATTAAAGGATATTATGGTACAGTCTTGGAAAAACAACCTAAAGGCTAAGGATTCCTTTCTCTAAAATGCCAATTAAAAGCAGTACTGTTACAGGATAACCAATCTCTTAAGAAGTGTGTTCAAACAAGAGTAACCTATTGCACATCTCCAAACAAAGCAGACATGTAGGAGAAGTAAAAGCAACATTTTTAATATTTTTTTTAGTTACATTAAATGGTTTTTATTTCAGCATTCAGTGACAGGGTCATCATTGTTGAGGAGAAGCCTTCTCTATACAAATCCTCCCTGATAATCTTCAAAGCAGTTCTTTTTCCTTATTTGATAAAATTAGCAGTCATTGGGGTCAATTTCTCTGGTGGGGTGATCCAGAGAAGCTCAGTTGCTTCTATGATACTTTTATGCCTTCCTACTAGATTAGTTCAATGGATCTGTGTTGATTACAGTAGCGGAATGTTTGATGTCCAGTGTTTAAATGTGAAAAACTTTGGGTTTGTCATGGGTGCAGACTAGAGATGGGGTACCCACATTCTGAGACGTTGTTTTGAATACCTAAATTGGTACTTGAATACCCGGATACTTGCAATTTTGGTTTTTCTGGTTTTGTACACTCAAAATTACTTGAGAAATGCTCACCCCGCTCCCCCAAAATCCGGGACCAGAAACAACAACAAAACAACAACAACAAAACAACAACAGCAACAACAAGAAGATTGGAAATGGTCTTTCAGGGTAATGCAATTTTTAAAAATCCAAATTGGGTGTCACAAATTCTGCAGGTATGCCTGGTTTTGTGGGTACCTGTTTCAGCTCCAGAGCAATTTAGAGCTAGAATGGGTGCCTGATTTATTACCCATGGGTAGTACCCACAATTTTGAGTGCTGTGTCAGGTGCTGATTGGGTACCCATTTACCCTCCCAAACAGGAAATTATCTATACTAATTTATCAATTTCCTGAACAGTAAATTGGTTTGGGAAAATATAAAAAACCTAGTATGGAAACTCAAGAAAATAGGATGGAAACTCAAATTAGTACCGGAAGTTGTTATTCCTTGGCTGGATGCATTGAAAACAGGACATCTGGTAGCCTGTTGGGGACTAATTGCATACCAGTTAGTACCCAAAGGTGGGGGTCGAGTCATGTACTGGAAATTTGATGTGTTTTCCTGGTTTTGTGGGTACAAGTGTCAGTTCTAGTGCAGACTCTAGCAAGGTTACATGAAAAAAAATCGTATTTCTGACTTGGAACTGTAAAAATCTCAGCTAGGAAAGCCCTAAATTTTTGAAGAAAATGAACCAAGTCATTAGTATAGCACATGAAAGGTAGAATATTGTACTGGACAGTGTTATAATCTAACTGATTTCCATACAATGATGAAGGATATACCTGCTTATCTGGAGGTTCTTAATTTCTCTTCTATCCTCTGTTTTCCATCCTTGATGTAATATAAAAAACTATTATGTTAGGGACACCGGTTGAAATTCTTAAATTGCTTACACCAGAGTAGTTCAATTAAACTTCAGTGGACATATCTAGAAGAATAAAATTAGTATTTGAAACTAGCATGTTCATTGTCACAGAGTGCCTCATAAGAGACATACAATCAATAATATTTTCTGGCTAAAGGACACGGATTTCTTCCTCTGATGGCTACAGCTCTCCAAATACAGTTTTAGTAAATAAAGCTCCTTATGTTACTTTGAAAAATGGGAACTTGTATGACTATTGTTTTAAATGAAGATAGGTGTTTCCATTTGTCTGCTGTTAGCAGAATTACTATGCACATCTTTTTTTCTTTTTTACCTTCCTTTTCTATTTGTTCTTTAACTCTATAACATAGGAAACCACAAAGAAAAGAATTATCTTGACTGGTAAATTTAAAGCAGAACAAAACTTTCCTCCTGTATTTTAGATTTAATTTGAATTTTACATGATAGGAGAGACAGCAGCAGTGCTGCTCTAGTTAGTGATGTGCTCACATTTCAATTACAAGCTCTTGCTCTCAAGGGGTTTATATAATTTCAAGATCCAAATTTCTGCTGGGCTCGAGCTTGGTATACAAAAGGTTTATCCTGTGCAAAATATATTAAGGTCTCTGTTTTTAAAATAATGAAGTCAGAAAAAGATAGTTAAATGGATTCAGATGCTCTAGGGCCTTTCTGATGACTTCAGTGGGTTTTGGATAGGCCTTTAGAGTGCTCCGATAACAGAAAAACAGGCTTGTTTTAAATCATTAAAAGCAGAATAATAATCCCCAACAGAGTAAGGCCTTCAACTACTGCAAAAATACAATTTTAAAATGATGGAAATGTTGTGCTCGCCTCTCCTCCTTCTTTATGCCATTGTAACTCTGCAGAAATCACTGGCATACAATGTGGGAAAGAGTGAAGCATCTGGCCAGTTAGTCATTATTTCAATTTTGACTTAGTTATACATTGATTCTGCCTCACAGCACAGTCCTAAACAAGGGTTGGAATGTGAGCTTTTTCTCAGGAACAACACTGGGGAGATGACATGAGTCACAATTCTTCCTTCTTCTATTACTTCTACTTAGTGCTGAAACTTGGTCCTCGTTTTTTTTTCTCCAGAAAACACAGAGGACCTGTGCATTCGGCCTCAATTTCCTGAGTTCTAAAGTTACAAGGAAGGACCCTGGAACTTCAGAACTGAGAAAATCCTTGGCTGAGTGTAGGCAAGGGAGCCAGATGGCAGGGAATGGGGACTGTAAGGCAGCACTAGGCCTCAGCTCCCCCTTCCCCGGCCTCCACTGGTTGGGAAGAGGATAGGTCAGCAAGGGACAGGGAAGGGGGGTGGGGGCTTAGCGGGGGCTCAGTCTTTAGAGGGAGTTGGGGGCCTAGTAGGGGGGCAGGGGTGGGTTACTTACCATCAGGAGGGGTCCTAACATTAATGTGTGCTCTCTTTCCGGCTGGTAACTTTGAAAGTAAGAGAACAAACAACAACAACTGAGTATGCTCAGTAAAAGCTTGAGTGGCCCTTTCTAAACATGCTCGGCCCTTTTTCAAAGATGGCATTGGCATGCTGGTAGTCAATGGGATGGAATATGAGCCTAGAATGGTGATGGAGGGAAATAAATACAGCAGGTGGGATCGTTGTAATTGGATGGATCCCTGTTCCTGTCTAACATTGGGGAGAAGGCTTCCCTTCTGCAGAAGATATCTTTCTTTTCAAAGTTTTAGGGATGGCCGAAAGCGGTTCAGAAGTTTGGAGTTCGGCCCGAAATCGGCCTGTTCAGACGACCGAACACGAATCCGAGCACAAATTGACCGAACCGAACTAGATCCAAATGTTGAAATGACCGAACAGTTCAGTCAGTTCGGATTGCATTCGGGTGAGTTTGGGTGGCAAAAACGTTTCACTGCCTGGAAGGTAAAACGTGACAGGGAGGGGGAGTCAGCTGAGGAGCAGACTTCCAGGCGCCAGGGGTGGA
>QEPC01012435.1:2435453-2451408 GCA_003113815.1 Sphenodon punctatus
AAAATTATATATTAAAAAACATTGTTTTTTTCGGGAGAAATGGAGAAGGGAAGGAGAGGCCGATCTGCTGCCCGAACGCGAACACGCGAACCACCCGAACACCGAACGACTGAACACGAACGCACAACCCGATGGCGAACGAACCAAATGGCCGAACACGAACGTACGACCTGCCCGAACAACCGAACACGAACGGCCGAACACGAACGGCCGAACCGAACGGGCGAACACGAACGCGAGGTACGACCGAACGACCGAACACGAACACACGAACCGATCGTGGCCGAACCGAACGGCCGAACACGAACCGCGATCTGTTCGCCCATGCCTATGGACCACAGGAGACTGGAGAGTCAGGAGACTGGGAACTGGAGCACAGGAGACTGGAAAGCCAGGGGTCTCTTACCATAGGCTACGTTGGGCGGCACCTGTGTTGTGGAAACACTTCCTGTTTCTTGTGTGCCCCTTAAATAGTCCAGGTGGTTAATAGGAAGGAAACTGGTAGGGCATGGCCAATCAAGAAGGTGGTAAGAGTTGAAAGAGTTGAAACACAGGCGGACACCTGGCAGTTCTGGTGGCAGAATGGGTAAGGGATTGGTGTGTGAACTTGGATGGGACCTGGGTTCAAGCCCAGTCCCTGCCAGGTCCTGACTAGAGCAGGGAAACGGGTCTCCTGTTGAATTTGGATTTCCCAAATCAACCCAGTTGCCTGCCTGAATGTGACCTGACAAGCTACCTCTACATTCTCTGGGCTGACTCCCCCACCCGGCTGCTCCAATGCAGCGGCTGTTCCCAGTGCTTCTCCCTGCCCAACCTCAGAAATAAGGCTTAGCTTGGTGGTGTGCATCACTTCCTATAGTCGAGGTATGTAAGGGACTGAAGGAGTAGTGGGAGCAGCGGCGCAGCCAGGCAGGTGAGTTAGCCCAGCAAACTCTTGCCCCTGTCTGCTTGCTGGGCTGACTCCCCCATGCTGGTGCTCCTCTTGCCCCATCCTGATTCTCATCTGAGTCAGGCAGTGTACCACAGTCCCTGTAACGTGGGGGTGCATGAAGCTAAGGAGTAGCAGCACAGCTGGTTGATTGAGTCAGCCCAGAGAGTGCCTCATCAGCTTCTGCTCCTACACGTTCCCCAACTGCCCTGTTGCTCCCGCTGCTCCTCCCGGCCTGGCTAGCTGTTAAGCCAGGTGGCATGCCACAGTCCCCATAGTGGGGGTGCATGTGGGTCATGTGCACCAGAAGAAGCCTGAGGTTCAATGGGGACTGTGACACACTGCCCATCTTACCCGAGCAGCTGTACAGGCCAGGAGGAGCAGCGGGAACATATGCACAGCTATGTGGGTGAGTCAGTCTGGGGATCATGCAGGGGCAGGAACTACCCTGGGTGTCCTAGAAAGACCAGCATTTGGGGGCATCTGGGCACTGGATGGGGGACAGGTAAATCCATCGGGTGCGTGAAATGGAGATTATTTCTCAGGGACAGCAAATGTGCTACCCACTGCATCTCTATGAATGACACATGTGCTGGGAAGGAGCACTTTTAGCAGGAAGAAGGGTAAGAAAGAAGATGCTTTGGTCCATTATGAGCCGCTCAATCAGCCCTTCCAGGGTCTGTGCCTCAGTTTCCTCAGAAATAAGGCCTCAGATGCTCACAGATCTCATCTGTCTCAGCCTCTTTATTGTTCAACAAGGCTTTCAACGTTCCCCTTTTCATCTCCTTTTTCAGGGATCGCCCATGTTTTTCCCTGACTTGGAGGCTAGTCTTTTTAAAACACACCCATTCTACAGCTCGTCCAGCTAGGTTCTCAGCCTAATGTATATATACAAGTCTTTCAGGTCACTTAATGTTCAGAGCCCTACCGAAATAGTCTTCCCACCTAGGACCTCTAGGCAGGGGGTATTATCAAATTAAAGGTGAACCACATGCCAAACTGATGTGTGCTGAAGTTGCTGACATCATCACAAATTTGCAGTTGCGTATGGTGTAAGGTAATTCATACCTATTAAATGTGACCAAACATTAATGTTTCATGTACCCTTTCCTATCTGATCACATACAGTTGGGGGTAATTTACTCCTGGATAGAAGCAGCTGGATGCTATGGCTTTATCTCTGGATAAAATTTCTCTCCAAATATCTAAACTATTTGGGTGCATGCCGACTGGAGCACAAACCACACATGCTCCTGTCCGGGCCAAAAGCAGCACAGCACAGCACAGCACAGGGGCATGGAGAACAGGAAATATACTGCTGTCTGTCTCTGCCCCCACGCTGTGTCCAGCACCAACCACCCCACCATGATGGGCAGTCACCATAGCAACCAGTCATGGCGGAGATGGTCCAGCCTGGCAGACCAGTCCAGAACCAGACATGCAAGCTCCAGGACAGCCCACTTTTCACAGACAGGAGGGCCATAGACTGAGCTGTTACTTTGACTGGTTGCTGAGGTGAGAGCCTGGGCTATCAGCCAACATGACCCAGGATACCATAGGTCAACATCTGGCAGCCATGAACCAAACATGACAACAGCCCGCCAGGCAAAACAGGCCACTGTCACATCTGGTTTTGCCTAATGTTATTAATTGTTTGGTTATTCTTAAGCAAAAAGCTAGAGTTTGTGTTATAAAAGAGGCTTCCATTGGGGCCCTGAACTTGTGCAGAGAACTATCTGTATATACCTGTGTATCCATGTGGTTTTCAAGGTATGATCAGGATGTAAATATTAGAAAAATATGAAAAAAATTCTTTCCCTCCTGTAAGGTTGTGTCACATAGTTCCAGTAGTTACAAAGGGCCCTAAACTAATTTCTTCTCTCCAGGACAAAAAAGGGTATTTATTCAGGAGTAACTATCTCCCTCCACCTCTGTTTCCAGGGGAAGCAGGGTTAAGTAGCTCTTCCCTTGATGTCCCTGGCTGGGATTTTTCAGAGAACTGTCAGCAGGGGGAACTGGAATAACAGGCAGTTGGTGAGGCACAGAAATTGATTTTTCCTCAATCACATATAGAAAGGGAAGGTGGAGAGAAGGGTCTTAGGGCATTTTCAAACAGTCAAAGTAATGCACACTAGTTTGAAAGTATGGTTCTTATAAAACCAAGTGGTTGGGGTTTTATAAGAACAGTACTTATCTCTTAGTCCGCACTAAGAAGCGCCGTTGACAATGTTCAGATGGACAAACTAGTCCGCACCAGATTCAGTTAGTGCAGACTAACCGTCCACGTGAAAACACCCTCAGTGAGCAGGCAGGTGGTGTGCTGAGAGAGAACTGCTGAAGATTGATGGGATTGGAAAGGATTACTCCTCCAGTCCACATGAGTATCCCTCCTATGATAGTCACCTTTCTAACTTTTGACTGAAGGCAGTACCAGATTTTGACCTAGAGTTTGTGGACTTTGGGGGAACCCCCAGTTACTTCAGGTCAACCAGTGGAATCCTTGGTAAACCAGAGAAATCAAAGTTTCCAAAGGTGATATCACTACACTCCATAAGGGGTGGGGTTACGTCAGAAGGGAAAGTGGGATCCCTTTGTCCTCCCCCAATCAATATGGTCTTGCTGCCTCTGGAAAAAAGCCTGGCAGAAGGTGTTAACCGTAAATTCCATCATCCGCAAGCCATAATTTTTAACATTTTAACTATATAGGCAGTCACCTTCAGAATGACATAAAAACCCAAGAATGCTCTAAATGTATCATTTAAAAACAGCCATTATTTCTGTAGAGCTTTCACAATCCATAGCTAGTTCACTCTCCACTGCACTGGAAGGTAGGTAACTATTATTTCCATTTTGCAAATGGGGATCTGCGGCTGAGAGATAGTGACTTGCCTAAGGCCACCCAGGAAATTCCTGTCAAAGACAGGATTTGAATCCTGTCTCTGAGGTCTAAGTAGGTAAGACGATGGAGTTGGCTGCCTCCATTATTGATGGGGTCTTCCCTGCATTGGTCTCCCAGGTATGGAGTCTGGGGGTACTCCTTGACTCGAAACTTCACCCTGATGTTCAGGCGGAGGCTGTGGCAAGGAGTGCTTTTCACCAATTACATCTGGTACGATGCCTTCGGCTGTATGTCTTGGACTCTGACCTGGCTACTGTCATCCATGCTTTCATCACCTCTAGATTAGACTACTGTAACACACTCAACGTGGGTCTACTCATGACAACGGCTCAGAAATTGCAGGTGGTGCAGAATGCGGTGGCCTGCCTCTTGATGGGGTGGGTCTATGGGAACATATTACACCGGTTCTCCATTCTCTGCACTGGCTGCCGATAGTTTTCCGGGCCAGATTCAAGGTGTTGGTACTTGCCTATAAAGCCCTAAATGGTCTAGGCCCTACCAATCTGCAGGATCGCCTCACTCCCCGGGTCCTGGATTGGCCCCTGCAGTCATCCAGGAATACCCGCCTCGAGATCCCCTGAGTCTTCTGGGGGGCGATGCATGGGAGGGCATTCTCAGTGGCTGCACTGTGGCTGTGGAACTCCCTACCGGTGGGGGCCCGGTTGGCCCCAGATGTCCCCTCATTTAGAAGAATGTGTAAGACATGGCTATTCCACCAGGTTTTTGGTGAGGGAAATGGGTGAAGGGGTGGGGGTTGGGGTGGTTTAGATGGGGGGTTCGGGTGGGGTGGGTGATGGGTTTTTGTGGGTTATTTTGGTCCTCCTTTTATGAACTGTTTTAATATTGTTTTAGCATTTATTGTGGTTTTATTTGATTGTGATTGTAAGCCACCACAAACTGCCTGTGGCAGGAGGAGCAGGGTAGTAAAACCATTAAAATAAATAAATAAATAATAAATAAAAATAAATTCCTGTCTAAGACAGGAGTGAAATCCGGTCTCTGAGGTCCAAGTTCAACACCGTATCCACTAGGCTATACTGGCTCTAGAGCACAAGGAATGATACTACAACTAGTGCTGAAATGAATAGAGAATTTTGTATCTGGCTAATTCTGAAATTCCAAATAGTTTTGCTGTTATCCATCTGTTAATTGGTTACCATGGCCGCTAACCAACAAACCAGATAATACTGCAACAGTTAATCCGTTCAGTGTATTGCCATTACTGTATTACCATAGTATCACGTAACTTAACATTACCTATACTAGTCTGAATCCAGAACCTGAGGAAGTCAACGGAAAAGTAATTATGAGCCAACGGTAAACAGCAATATATAAATGGTGCACCATGAAAATTATGCACTAAATCAGTAAAGAGGTTAAGTAGTTAAGCTGCTGAAAAAAAGAATGCCTCTTGATAACTAGTCCTTGTTGGAGGGGATTGTTGAATACTGCAGATTCAGCTGGTTTCCAGATAGCCGCCGATAATGGTTTTAGTTTTAACCACAAATTGGTCCTAATGAAAATTTCCATTGAGGTTTCTGTTCAACATTTTCCATCTGAAGTAGGCTAAGTCCAATTTTACAGTTCAAATTATAAGTGCTACATGAAGGCAAACACTTATTTTTCTGAACTGCTTAATTGGCTTGGGGCTGCTGCCTTTAAAGATCATTACCAACAAGGCATAGCAGCAGGCATCAATTAGAGGCAAACCTAGGAGGGGGAGGTGGATTTGCGCTCATAAATTCTTAAAGAGAAAAGGAAATGATCCTTGGTTCAATCAAACTCTTTTCTATCTTAAGAGACTCTAACAGGAGAAAATAAACAACGGTATGACCCGATTCCAACTAATCCATGAAAAACAAGATTCATAAACGTGGAGGGAAATGTTTAGATGTTACTAGGATGTTATTGTGGTTTCTAATTTGCATACTTTCCAGAAAAACTCAGTGTTTTTTCTCAGAGTAGGAGGCTAAAGCCGCTTTTAGATGATCCATGTGCACTAGCGGGATGTCATCGCGTGACTTTCAAATTACCGCGGGTGGCTTTTAGACAAGACTTCTTGTGCGTTGTTGCTGCTCACGCATTCTTTTAATTCTTTTAATAATGTCGATTAAATACCTTGATATTGATATTGATGTATTTAATCCACGGTATTAAAAAAATGCGCTAGAGGCGATAATGCACAAGAAGTCTTGCCTAAAAGCCACGCACGGTAATTGAAAAATCATGTGATGGTGTGCGCCACTCATCTAAAAGTGGGTTAAAAGCAAATTTTACTTTGGTTCAATAGTTGCATCAAGTTCCCATTTTGCCTAAGCCATTAAAAAAATAATCAAATTTTGCATTTTCCCTTTTTTAAAAACTTACCACCATAAGGTATAAGTGGTGTATAAGCTTGTATAAGCCCAGTGAATAGGATTAAATATTAGCTATGCTACTTGAAGTTAAATATCATGTAACTGTTATTGGTTTTGTGTACACTGTCTTACAATTTTATCTCCTTCCTTCTCCCCCTTCCTCCATTGTCATCCTTCTTCATAATAATAAAATAAATAACAATAATAATAATTAATTAATAAATATGTCCATGTCTGTGTCTTATCCAATGTTTCTCCAAAGTTTTATTGAATTTCTCATATTACGCTCTGTACAACTCCCATCCTTCAGGCATCCCCCATTAATTAAAACATTACAAAGATGGCCAAAAAAGGGGAAATGTTCAATTTTAAATTTCCTTAATAATAAATAAATAAATACGCTAGCCTGCCCCAAGCCATGAATAATGCTGTGTTTGAAGGACTGAATTTTGGACTTCCACACTAAAGTCCTCTCCTTGTTTGATTCCAGAAGGTCTCAGTATTTCTCCACTTGAGACTGTCTTCTGTTGAGGTTTTTTCTGCACAAGGCTGACAAAATCGGCCATTCCTCAGCCTGTGTCAGTTTCACTCTGTATGATACCAGTGGACTGTTGTTCCTGAATGCAAACCCCTGAGTGTGGTGCTTTTGTACTAGTTCCACCATTGACTGACCCGTGGCGTGGTGGAGAAACTGGCCATTAGTTACTAGCTAAGGTCTCCCATGTAGTAACAATCTTTGTGAGCAGTGAAACTGCTTTTTCTCCATTAGATAATAGGCAGTAATGATGTTCCTTTTCTTTTCTTTTTTCTTCTCCCTACTGTGAAGGAGTCTGAAAGCACTGCCAGGATGTCAAAGGAAAGTGAACCTACAGTGAGGCGACTTCTGAAGAGAAGCAAAGATGTTTCTCTCTGTCAGGGTCAGTTTCTCCAACCAGTGGGCAGGTAGGGGGAAAAAACAACCACCCACCCTTTGAGCTGATTGGCAGGTGTTTACAGGTAATTGATCTACTTGGAATCCATTTAGCCATATCAGCCGTTGTTCATTATTAACTCTCCTAGCTTTCAAATCTTTCAGGACAGGTCATGTCAAGCGGCTGTGCAACACTGTTTTGCTAACAAACAACCTTCTGTGCTGCCAATGGTATTAATTTTTCAGCAGTTGCATTCTAATTGGCGGGTGGTTCAGAAGTGTTTTGCTGGCCGTACGTTTGAGGAATTCTCTTTCAAAGACTTCGGAGCACCTTGTGCCTTGAAACATACTTGGAGGCATGCCGGCATCCAGCTGTAATCACATGCCCCTGTCACTCTCTTCTGCTTCATGTAATGCATGGTTTATTGGGGCCCGTTGCTTCCATGATTAATGAGTCGATGCAGATCTAAACAAAAGATGGGGGAGAGGGGAAGAATATTCTTAAAGGAATGTGTGTTTACACAGTAATGTAGCTGGCACCAAGCTATTAGTGTCTCCTCTTTGTGAAGATAAGGAAAAGGCGGAAGCTTGTCATCAGCAAACTTAGGCTAAAAATATACTAGTTGGAAACAAAATATTCTACATGGATTCTTTCATCGAGATGCTATGTCTAAGGGGCTGAATCCATCAAGCACCTACGTATGTTTAGCTTTTCCCAGACATAAAATACACGTTTGCTTTTAGAAACATAACAGATAAGGGAGGCGGTAGTTGTGGACTGACTGCCACTATGTGGTGAGACCAGACAGAACATATCTAAGTTCTGGGCAGTGGGTCCTAAGCGTTTTTCCTGTGTGATCATGGGTTTTGTCAGGGGGAATCAAGAGGGTGTGGTTGTACCACTCCCACCTCAACCCACCCACCACTATGATGTCACAATTCTCAGAAAGTGCCGTGGTCATGTCGGAAAGAGGCAGGGTGAAGTGGCTTTCCTGCCCCACTTTGAGACTGGAATATATTTCCGTGACCCCAGCTAGTAACAAAGACATCCAAACTATATCAGTATCAATGGAGATTGTGACCCCACTTAGCAGAATGACCCATAGTTCAAGAACCTATAGTTTCAGACATACCGCAGTCTCCTGTAAAATTGATTAAAAACATTTGATTGGATATATCAGATCTTGGACAATGCTTGCTGTGGCTTGAGGAGAAAAAAAATGGAAGTCAACGTGGGTAAGTATTATGATGTCAAGGCAATTGTCACTTTGGTATATAACTGAGGTGAGGAACCCCCCAATCCTTTAAGCCAGTCTGGATTCTGGTTGCTCCTTGTTTTCTTTTTACTTCTTTCAATTCATAGATTGGCCTGTGAATTTATTTCCTACTCCCAAGCACTGAAAGAGAGAGCTCAGGGGAAGGAAATGGAGATGAGGGCATGCACTTGAGGACAGGATATATAAATCCAGCTGTATCTGTGATCAATGATGGACTCTCTTCTTCCTTGCCCCATCCTGAGCTTGCTCTTTAAGCACCCCCATTCCAATTCCTACCCAGCCCTGTGAGATTATATTTATTTCTGAAGTGACCCCTGGGAGGGAAAACATTCCCCACCCCACTATAGCATAATGGGGTAGTTTCTCTTTAAATGTAAGAACTGGAGGAGTTTTATACTCTCTTATTTAGATGACTGCCAGGATTGAGTCAGAGCACCAGTGTTCATAGTTTGACCACAGGGCACAGGTTCCAAATTTTAGGTTGAGACCCCCTGTTTCGCAGTCACTCATGCTATATACAGAGGTGTGGTCATCAAAATCTCAAGTGATAGTTGATGTTTTTGGTTCTGACTTGGGTGACAGGATGATAAGAAAGGCCACTTTTAGACGAGCAGGCCAATCTTCCTCATAGAAAAATGTACTTTGAGAAAAGTGTTGCGAGAAAAGTCTTGTGATATTGAGGTCTTTCAAATGTGGTTTTAAAAATAATGTGCGAGCTGCGATATCCAAGTCTTTCAAATGCGGTTTTAAAAACAATGTGCGATCTGCAATTCCAATGATGACTGGCAACTTCCGGTGCCTCTAAATGCTCCCCGTACAACTTTTCTCAAAGTGAGTTTTTGAATGTGTTAGATTGACCAACTCGTCTAAAAGCGGTCTAAGTCTCAAAATGGGGTGAAACAGATAGTATCGGAATGGCTGTCTCACAAAAAGTTTAAATTAAGTAAACTTGGTCATTTGGGTCCTGATTAGAGTTGAAATGGGTGCCTGATTTGGTACTTAGCCCACCTTTACACAGACGCTACCCACCCACGAACACTCGGAAACACCCATCGGATGGGTGGGAGAGTGTCCATGTAAACGTCCACGAGTGGGTGGGGGCACATGTCCGACCCACCCGCCAACACCGGTCAACACCCACGGAGCAGCTGCGAGGGAGCCGGCACCCTCCATGGGTGGAGATGGGTGGAGATGGGTGTTCAACATCCAAGCATCCGTGTAAAAGCAAAATCACCCACACCCACGTGGACCAGACCGGCGGAGCCCCACTGCGCTGGCACCACAAGTCATGCACGCACCGCCATACAGACACGCCCACGGGGAGGAGGACGCCGGCTGTCCGGCTGAGAGTCTGTAAAGGAGGGCGGAACCATGGCACACGCATGCGGGCTCCCATGATGGCTCCCACAAAGACCCACAAGAAGGCCATGGGAGCCAGCACCGCCCCACAAATGGGAAGGGGCCATTGGTGTGAGCATGGGGAACCGGGAGAACCCTGGCAAAGTGGCGCAGAGGGGGGGATGTGCCCCAGGCGGAAGCACAAAGGGGGGCCCGGACTGCCAGTACAGGGGGGCCCAGACAGGAGGTACGGGGGGGTGCCCAGGCCGGAAGGCATGAGGGGGTCACCCAGGTGGGGGGGAAAGGGGGGAACCTGCCAGGAGGTAACACAGCGCATGTGTCCCGTCACAGGGTAGAGGGGCCACACCAATGGCCCAGCCAGTCGAGGACCCCCAGCCCAGCACATTCCATGGGCACAGCCCAAGGAACAGGAGCAAGAGTGAGGTGAGCATGAGGGAACCCCCCCCCCAGAGATGGGAGGGCCATGGCCCAGGCCTGGCACCATGGGCTGGGGAACACAGGGCAGGGGGAAGCCGCATGACCCGGTCCCCTGTCCCTGCAGGAGAGCTCCCAGACAATGGAGCACTGCACCACCGGGATGATGGCAGAGGAGGGCCCCCAAGACAACCAGTTGAGCAGAAGGGCACCCCAGGGAGGAGAGGGGAGAGCAGGCCACTCAGGGGTGCGGAGGGGGCCAGTAGGACCTGGAGTAACACCTAATGCACAACCCCCAAAAGGACACGACCACCAGCATGGCTACCACATCCCCATGCCGCCAAGCCGGTTGGCCCCCCACATGTGGGTCTCAAAAGAGGGACCCCTGGTCCAGGCAGGAGGTCAGGGACTTCAAATGCATGTGAGGGTCCTAAAGAGTCCAGCATGACCTGGTGTGCAGCTACAAGACCAGACAGGTCTATGAAGCCATCGCCCAGGAGATGCAGTGGCAGGGGTACAATAGGGATGTCACCCAGTGCATGCAGCAGGCAAAGGACTTGAGGTCTGGATATAAACATATCAAGGACAACAATCTCAAGTCTGGCTGGGTCATGCGCACAGCCGAGGTCCAGGAGGAACTGGACAAGTTCCTCTGCATGGACGGGGACATCATGGCCTTCCGCACACACGGCAGCACCTTCGCCAGGGGCAGGCACAGGGCCAACATGCAACCCCCCCGACAGACCCCATGGAGTGGGTGGGGGGGAGGTGCCCCTTATGAGGCCAGCCAGGAAGCGGGAGGTAATAGCCCCATCCCACAGGGGGGGAGGCACCCAGGGGATCCGAGCGCTGGACTACCACACTCCGCGCGCACCCCCAACACCCACAGGCCATCCGGCCACAGAGACAGGGGGTGCATGCAGAGCAAGCAGAGATCCGGGATGGCCCACTCAGGAAGTGGAGGAACAGGATCCTCTGTCCCAACCGATCCTCTTTTGTGCAGGGATCTGGGTGCTCTTTCGTGTGGTGGCTGTCTGCAAGTGGGGTGTGCCCCTGGTGCTGTTGCTGCCCCGGTCCTCCCAGGGTCCATTGGTGCGGGCATTCCCCAGTGCCCTGTCCCTTCTCTCCTGAAGCTACTGTTGTCATGCTGCTGACGATCTTGCACCTGGACGTGATGGTGCTGCAGCTGGAGCAGGCAGCTGTTCGATGGCATCTGTGAGTGTGCTGCTGGTTTGCTGGGCCCTGTGCCTCTGTCCCTCCATGGGGGGTTCTGTTCCTTGGTGCCTGGGGCAGGCTCTGATGGCTGTCTCCTCTCCCTCTGTCCCATTAAGTGCAAGCCATGATCACGGTGTGGACCTGGGAGCAGGGGGAGTTGCTGGAGCTCCTCCTGGAATGACTGCACCAGCTGGACCACATGCAGGCCGAGCGCTGGTGCCAGGCGCGGGGTCGCTGGCCCTATTGATGGGGTGTTGTCCTGGGCCTGCTGCTGCTGGTGCTGTCCCCCCTTCTGTTGGCCCCGTCCCCCTCCCTACCGTGTTGTTGTTGCCCCCTGTTGTTGGTTCCCCGTTTTATTGAAGACTTTTGTGTTCCTTCCCGGTGTGTCAGTGTTGGGCTTTTCTTTGACCTCTCCCCTTGTGCGGGTGCCTCTGCGGAGGGTGTTGGGGGGTTGCCTCTGTTGTGTGGGTGCCTTCCCCCCCTTTCCCCCTGTGGCCCATGTGCCCATCCCTATGTGCTTCTGTTGCCTGCTGTGTGTGTGTTGCTCCACTCTGTGTGTGTGGGGAGGGGGTGGTGCTGGGCTGTCTGGGCTCTGTACCGGGACTGTGTGGCATCAACTCCTTTGTAGAGACTGTCATCCCATCTCCCTCCCGCCCTGCCCACGGGGGTCCTGGTGGCTCGGGGGCGGGGCCGCATTGTGCGGCTTCGTTTGCCCTCAGTCGGCCATGTTGAGCATCGCTGTGCCGGGTGGGGCTTCCCCGCCGGTCCTGGCCATCCATGTACTTGCACGGGTGTTTACCGGGTGATTCCCGGGGTGGGTGTTTGGCCGCTGGGTGTTTGCCAGCCCCTCCCCTTTCCTTCCCACAACCCCCCACGGCGCTGTCCGTGTAAATGTCTCCCTGCTTGGCGCCGCCGGGTGTTCGCTGGGTGTGCTCACCCACCCATCCACACCCATCTCCACCCATCGGTGCTGCTGCACCGTCCATGTAAAAACGGACTTACAGGTAATAACCATATTTTTTAATACTCTTTTGGGTATCCGAATTGTGTTTGAGTACTTAAAAACCCCAACATTTTGGTTACTGATTTTTTTTTGAGCATCTGAAATTGCCTGAAAAACTGGGGGGGAAATAACAAAAACATTTCCTGAAATCTGGAATGTATTGGTATTTCGGTATACCAGTGGTTGGTATTTCAGATACCAAATCAGAAACCGGTTTGGGTGCTCAAAAGTACCCCAAATACTCAGTTTGATTTGGGTACTGGAAATTCGATAGGTATACCCGTTTTTGTGAATACCTGTCACAGCTCTAGTCCTGATGCAACTGGGACGTTTCCTTGAATCCTCATTAAGAGGAAAGAAAATGCTCAATTTTGTCCTTTTCTGATTCTAAATCTGCTGTGCAGGGAGCTGCAAATCAGAACAGCCTGTGGGGAGGGGAATATGTGAGCCACAAGCCAGAGTTAAATAGGGGTGAAATATTCTTTTCTTTGTACCTGATAAGAATAATCTGTTTCTGTTTCTTATGTGGCCAGGTATGATCTATACTGTCCTTAATTTTTCACTTGCTTGGCTGAGTGCTTGGGTTTTATAAATGTAGCAGGTAGCAGTGTTGTCACTTAGCAACCTTAACTGTGTTTTCACACAAAGTTCTGGTTTGGTTAGATAACATGGTACTTGGCAATGGACTCAATAAAAAGGAATATTCCCTGGCTTTAGGTGATTTGGTGTTAGGAGGCCTGGCCCGACTGACTGGCAGCAAGCAGCACAGTTGTATCTGAGAAAAAGTTGAAGGACTTGATCATAGGATGGTGATTGGCTCTATCCCAGGATTCTGGGAAGGAGGCTGTGTCCAGTCCACACTCTTTGGGAAAAAGAGAAATGGAAAGTACAATGCAGCCTCTGTATCATATATTGGTATAGTGTGAATTGGATTAGAGAGTAATGGGAGGCATGGCTCCCAATGTGTCATTTCACAAATCGATTTATAAGTACGAAGTGGAGTGTAGCAAGGCAGCGAAGGGCCCAGGATCAGCTCCCAATTAAGGAGAAGGGGGTGGGATCTCCAGGGTGGAGGGCAAGGTTTACTTTACAGCTAGGGCTGGTTCAAAATATTTGGAATGGTTATCAGAATTTTGACCAGAATTCCAATCAAAATAATTTTTCAATTAGATTTGCGACCATATGATTTGAGTATGGGTAAAATGGTGTTTGCCTGGCACCAAAATGGTGGCTGCTGCTTCATTGTAGGGCAGCATCTATTTTGCACACGTGCACCATCAAGATGCATTTTGATCATTCTGATCAGAGCTCCAATCAGAATACTGTCCAATCTGAATTCTGATCAGAATGCTAGAAACTGCCCAGTTCCATCAAAATCAGAACAGGGGTGGAATTTCAGTTTCAGTCCTAGCTCCAGTACTCCACCCCCATCCATTATGAAAACTTCCTACCTTCCCTTTGCAAGTGGCCTGAACGCTGTTAGGAAATTTTCAGAGTCAGAAAGGCGGAGTGCTGGTCATACTCTTGCTCCTTTCCCTGCCTACTTTGAACATTTCCTAGCTGGATTCCAGGCATTTGGAAAGAGCCTGCCAGAATAAGGTCCTGGACTCTGAGTTCCCTCTCTCCATAGTAGCTATATCACCACACCTTAATTAGAACACTGATTTCATTAAAACATAGCGCTAAGTATGGCTCCCATATACAGTGTTATAAAAATGCTGCTATGTACTGGACAGTGGGTGTTCCATTCTGTGTTTTGAAAGATTATTTGCATATTCAGATGCATCACCAAATATAGGAGCCAATTTCATGTGGATACAATATCTGCATCTATTTTTTTAAAAAATCATTTAATAATTTTGTTAAGAAAATAAGTAGTACCGTACGGGGTCAGACCAATGGTTCATCAAGCCCAGCATCCTGTCTCCAACACTGACCAATCTCTGTCTCTTGGAAGAAGTACCCAACAGGACACAATGGGCAATGCATTCCCTGCTTTTCCAGACCCAACAGTAAGAGGTTATGGCCCCCAAACTTACCTGACTAATAGCCATTAAGGGTCCTATCCTCCAAGAACTTATCCAATCCCTTTTTAAAGCTAGCTACACTACCAGCCTTGACCAATTCCTCTGGCAATAAATTCCACAAGTTAATTGTGCTCTGAGAGAAAAAATACTTTCTCTTATTTGTTTTAAATCTGCTGCCAGTTAGTTTCATGGAGTGTCCTCTTGTTCTAGTACTTTTAGAGAGGGTAAACAACCACTCAATATTTACGTGATCCACACCACTCATGTTTTTATAAACTTCGATCATATCCCCTTTCAGTTGTTTCTTCTCCAAGCTGAAGAGCCCTAACCAATCAAGCCTCTCTTGGGAACTGTTCCAGATCTGTGATTATTTTTGTTGCCTTTTCTGTACCTTTCCAGTTCTACAATAGGTATTTTTAGACAAGTGCCTCCCCACTCATTACCTACCTATGACCCACCCATCATGCATGTTGCAGGGCTGCACAGGATGCCAATGCAGCCCTGCAACATGCATGATGGGTGGGTGATTGGTGAATAACAGGTGAGGAGGCGCTTGTCTAAAAACACTCTAAACTATGTCTGTTTTGACATGGGGAAACCAGAACTGCACGTAATATTCCAGGTCCGGTCGTAACACAGATTTATATAGAGGCATTACAATATTTTCAGTTTTATTCTCCATCCCTTTCTGAATGATTCCCAATATTCTGTTTGCTGTTTTGACCACTGTCACACACTGAGCTGAGGATTTCAATGTATTGTTAAACAAAGACTCCAAGATCCTTTTCCTGAGTGGCAACTTGTAATTTAGAACCCAGCATTGTATATATATAGTTTAGGTTATTTTTCCCTGTGTGCATCACTTTGCACTTCTCCACATTAAATTTCATCTGTCATTTAGATGCCCAGTCACCCAGTCTCGCAAGATCCTCCTGCAATTCTTCTCAGTCAGCTCAGTTTTAAGTACCTTGAATAACTTGGTGTCATCTGCAAATTTGATCACCTCACTCTTTTTTCCCCTCCATTCTCCGGTTCATTAATGAATATATTAAAAACACCAGTTGCAGTACAGATCCCTGTGGCACTCCACTAGTTATTTCTCTCTACTGCGAAAATGAACCAATTATTAATTATTAATTATTAATTAGCAATTATTAATTAGCAATTAGTAATTATTATTATTATTATTATTAATATTAGCATTTATATAGCACCAGTGATATACCAGGTGCTTTACAGAGAATAAGATAGACACGGTTCCTGCCCGAGAGCTTACAATCTAAAGACAGGGGGAGGGGAGACAGGCAAGGGGGAACAGAGGGAGAGACAAGGGATGCAACATTCATGAGGATGCAGGAACTCAGGTACATGTTCTTGGCTTGGTTACAGTAAGTTGGGAGTTTGCAGTTAAACAGGTGGGGGATAATCCTGGGTGGGGATGATTAGCAGAAGTTAGGAAGGGCAGAGCGAAAGAGGTGGATTTTGAGGAGGGACTTGAAGGTCTGGAGGGTGGGGGCAAGGCGGACGAAGGCAGGGAGGGAGTTCCAGGCGTGCGGGGCAGCGAGG
>QEPC01012435.1:2451958-2465543 GCA_003113815.1 Sphenodon punctatus
CCCCCCCCCCTTTCATTGTGTGACTCTCTCCTTAGTGTCACACCCACTCTCTTTCACATTAACTTATAATATGCAAAACACCTAGTTTCTCATTTTCAGTAACGAAGGAACTATGCAGCATGAGCTGGCAGATAGAATACTGGACCTGGGATGCAGGAGGCTTCTAACCTCTCCGCCACTGACATTGGGCAAATTATTTTATCTCCCCATGTTTCCCTTCCCATCCTGACTTGTCTATTCAGTTTGAAGGCATGAACCATCTGTGATTAAGTACTATATTGGGGCTCATTTCCCCTTGCAAGCTCTCTATTTTCTTACTCAGAAAATGCAGTAGTGCTGCATTTACAGCTCCCCTGCTTTGTGGCGATATTTTCTACATTGCAAAGGGCACAGATGAATGACCTTGTGATATCCCTGCATGCAATGTTCTCAAAGTAGCATAGAGTGTAATTGGGATTTTCTGCTCCAGATCTGCGTGGCTACGCTCTATGACTGCTTGGAAGTAGGAAATGAAGTATCAGGGATTAGTGCTTTCTCTGGGCTAATCAAATCACACAATACTCCTGTGTTGCTATACGATGTAACATTGCTACTTGATAAAGTCGCATCCCTGCAAGCAAACCCTTTGCATCAGGGAAAGAGCACACGGGATGGCAAGCAGAGAGCCCAGGAAATGGCGGTAAGGGTTTTGCACAGCACCGAGAATGTGCGTTTCGTACAGCACCAAGAACGTGTCACTCTAGGGTTACCATATTTCAAGATCCCCCAAACAGGACACACACTGCCGGTGCGTGGGGCCACCGCTAACAACTGGTATTATTCAATATGCTTCACACTGCCTTCAGCCCTGTCACCTTGCCATGTTGCAGCCCTTCATCACCTCACTCTGCTCTGCTAATGCTCCATAATCCAGACCTGCAAGACCCCCTGCTCTTCCAGTTCTGAGCACCCCTTCATGCAATGCTGTCCCTCAACCTGATCTGCATGCCTCCCACAATATTCCAGTCTTCGAATTCCCCTAACTAGAGCTGCAGCCGGGCACCCAAAGATTTGGACTCTCTTGGTTAAACTGGGGTGCCTGAATCGACCCAGCCCCATTCAGGCACCATCGATGCCTGAACCGGACCTGACAGGCTGTTTGAATGTGCCAGCCGGCCTTTGAAGGTGACAGATCCCCAGCCCGTACTGCTGCGGTCCCAGCGGGGGTGTGTGTAAATTCCAAAGGCTGCTAAGTCCCCCCTCCACAGCACCTCTCACCTGAGGGGGGGGGGGAAAAGAGGGGAGCACCGACTGGCCTTAGACATAGTCTGTGTGGGCCACAGTTTGAAAACCAGTGTTTTAAAGCAGTTTGAGCCTAAAGGTACTTGAAATCAGTATTCACTGTTTTTTCACAAAGCACCAACATCTGAAATAATGTGAACAAACATCATAATCTCAGTTTTCATGATTTAAAATAAGTTCCTTGCCCTCATGGTGATAGAGAAAAGTTTCAAATGCATGACATCCCCACCCCCAAAGCTCCCCTGTCAAAGGCTCAAAAATCAGAAGGCAAATATAAAGAACCCCAAATTATTTTAAAAGTCTCATGTTGTCCACCAGTCCCATGATTCTGAGGAACCAAGTCACGCTTGTTAAGTGGTTGAAATGAGCAGTAGTGTGATAGCAATCTGTCCTAGAGGAATGCACCAGGGGCCCATGTCATTTTAGTTTTCATTTTTTTGTTTTTGTTATTTAAATCTGTCGTTTTTGTTTTCATAAATATCAAATTGTTGTTTTTGTTTTCCATTGGTTTCAATGGAAAACACATTTGTGGCTGCAACTTTTTTGTCTTTCATTATATTTGACTGACTCTTGGAAGGATTGTACTGCCAATGGAAGGAATTAAGTGTACCAAATTACAAAAAGATTGGCTACAGGAATCCAATTTTATAAGCAGCTGAATTATGTTATTTTGCAAAAATCTTCAGAAACATTCTTAGCTATAACGTCTTTGTCTCACATTTAATGTAGATAAAACTTGGCACATTTATACACCTTCCTATATTTACTATAGGAAATTTACTCTGTCAACTTTCAGAAGGATTGGATAAAGGGTCCTGGTGGTATAAGCAATTAACTTATAAATGTATATCGGACTGTAACATCTTTGTAGTCCATCCAGTGTACATGACATTTGGCAGGACTGTATATCACACTTTCACAATCATCTCTGCCAAATATCAGAAATATGTGATAAAGGGTCCCAATTGTATATGCCTAAACAGCATATGCAGAGAAGGAGCCTATGCCAGGGATTCTCTTACGTGTCACTGTGGTATAAGATCGGTTTGTGAAGTTGATTGGTCAGCAGAAATGTCAACCAAATATCGTCATTCTGTGCTGTGACCATCCCAACTTCTCTCCCCCACTTGTTACTGGGAACTCAGAAGCATCTGTTTAGGAAAGAGTCAATAGAGATTCACTTATGTCCTCTGTCACAGTGCTGCAGGATGTGATTGTGATGATAATTGGTCAGCCTGGATGTGTAAACTATGTCTCCTTATAACTGGGATGCTATCCCCAAAGTCCCAGTTATGTCCCTTCTATGCCTGCCTAAAGTCACTACCAATTGGTCCTGTAAAGCTGGAAGCATGCAGTAATTGGCCAGTGAACGTGTCTGTCAGTCTTTTGGGTTGCTCCACATCCTCCCTCCTACAGCCTCCCTACCCCTGCCATGCCGGGTGCCTGCCTCTGACTGCCAAATATCCTGTAAACAGGATGGAATATAAACATGTTACTGCTGGAAATGTAATTTAAAGATAGTGTCTTATACCATCAGGACCCTTTATCCAATCTTTCTGGAAATTGGCATGAGTATTAAGCTTGTGGAGGGACATAATATTCACAGGTTTCATGCAAATTGGATGGAGGATAGAGAAGATGTAGCCATGAATGTGTATGGAGCTTTACTTAAAATCACAACATTCAACTGCTTCTTAAATCAGTTCCCCTGGTCAGAGGTATAGGACAGGAGAGAGGTATGTCTAACTCTAGAATCTCAGCGGAGAGGTGGGAAGATTATTTTGGCATTCTTTTTGGTGACTTGGAAGCTGATGTTCCCATGTCACCTTCCTGCCTTTGCATCCCCGAATGGGACCCTGAGCATATCGATGAGCTATTGGAGGGCCTTAAGTCTGGAAAGGCGCCTGGTATTGATTTTATACCCGCAGAGTTGCTTAAGACAGGGCGTAAACTGTGATCCCCGGTCCTTGCAACTCTCTTTAAGGGTATAAATAGGACAGGGGAGATCCCTGAGGATTGGGGCTAGGCCATCGTGGTCCCCATTCATAAGAAAGGTCCTCGGGATGACCCAAAGAACTATCATCCTATTAACCTCCTGAGTGTTGTGAGCAAATTATATGCAAAGTTTTTGCTCATGAAATTAACTAAGTGGCTGGAAGTAAACAACATTTTGAGTGAGGCCCAGGCGGGGTTCAGGGAGGGAAGATTGACCGGGGATCACTGTTTTCTGTTGATGCACCTGGTCAAGAAGTATTCGGTCCCCCCGTGAAGGCTATATGCCGCCTTCATAGATCTAAGGGCGGCATTTGATACAATATCACGGGTGCGCCTGTGAGCTAAACTTGCTGCTCTCAAAATAGATCCTCGATTACTGTATCTTATTTTCACTCTGTATAGACATACCTCCTTCAGGGTTAGGTTGGATAACCAGGACGCATTGTCGGGCAAGATAGCTATGGAAAAGGGAGTGAAACAGGGCTGTGTGTTGGCCCCTACACTATTTAATGTTTTTTTGAATGATTTACTGGCCAAATTTGCAGCCCCGGACTTCCATGCACCCCAGTTAGCTGGTACCCGCATTCCTTGTTTGCTGTATGCAGATGATGCTGTCCTTTTATCCTGTACTCAGGTGGGGCTTAGGAGAATGTTGGAGCGTTTTGGGGCTTACTGCAGGAAGAACCAGTTAGTAGTAAATTATGACAAAACTAAAGTTATGGTGTTCTCCTGCAGGAAAGTGATATACAAGTGGCAGTTAGACACAATTCCAATCTCCCAGGTACGGGTATATAGATACTTGGGCCTGCAGTTTCAGGCCAATGGAGCCTGGACCATGCAAAGGTTGGCCGTGCAGAACAAGGCATCCCAGCTGCATAGAGCACTTCTTTCCTTTTTTAAAGCGAGGGGCGGGCAACCAGTTATCCCTGCGTTGAAGATTTTTTCTCTCAAATCTGTGCCACAGATACTTTATGGGGCACACCTTTGGGCATTAACTAAGGCTTCCGGCCTTGGTCTCGAAAGGCTCCAGATAGGATTCATCAGGGCATTACTATCGGCCCCGGCAGGAATAAGTAACAGGCCTTGTGGTTAGAATGTGGCCTAGTCCCTCTTCAAAAATGAATTTGGAGGGGTGTACTGACCTATTGGCTCCAGTTATTTTTCAAAACGGCTGCCCCCTGGTCCCAATTGGTCCTATTAGACAGATCCTCCAGCAGTTGGCTGCTGGAGGTCACGGATAAAATCAGGCACTTGGGATTTTCTCCTGAAGTCCTTGAAACCTTGGGCTTATGCGGTGCTAAAGAGATGCTGCTAAATAGGTTGAGGGATATATTTACCATCAGGAAGCTTGCACAGCAGTTAATAACAGCAGGGCACTGGGACTTTATCCCAGGATGATGAATAACTCGGATACATCTATGGCCTATTTGAATGATATTAGTAGAAGCCAGTGCAGAAGACTGTTTCTTTGGGCAAGAGTTAATTCCTTCCCCTCAGCGCTGTGTGAGGGGAGGTATAAAAATGCTCCCATGGCTGAGTGCTTATGTAAATGCAACTTGGGTTTGGTGGACACAATGGACCATATTTTGCTGGTCTGCCCTTTTTATTCTGATCTCCAGAAGAAGTTTATTAGCCCATTAATTGCTGGTTTCCCCGGGAGATCTACGGATGTAGACGTGTGTTTTTTACTTGGGGATAGCAGTAAAGATGTAACAAGGACTGTGACCCTTTTTCTGTGGCTGGTACATAATGTCAAAGTGAAATCTGCTATATAGGTGGATGTCTCGATGGGGAGTATATTGCTCCTCCATGACAGTTTATATATGATATTGTATATTTTATTTTACTCTGGTCCTTTTTATTTTATTATTTTACTATTATTATTATTGTAGTTTTTCTTTTTATATATGCACGTTTGTTTGGGTTTTTGTGGTTATTGTTGTGTGGTTTTTTTTATATGGATGATGATGTTAATTGATTCTGCTTGTTTCTTTCATTGCAATGACCAGTTCAGTTTCGCAATAAAGTATACTACCATCAAAAATTAAATCAATTCCCTTTATCTAATCATTTTGAAACGTGGTACACATAGTGCCCTCCATTGGGGACACAACCTTCCCAAGTTTAATAAGAATTGAATAAGAAACAAAAAAGATATAGCCGGAAAAACGTTTTTCAGTGTTTTCCCTTTATTTCAAAAACAAAATGTCATTTTCGTTTCTATTTTTGTTATTATTATTTGTCATTTTCATTATTGTAATAACAAAAATGATATGCACAGCCCTAAGCTGTAAGTCATCTTTACAGCAACCTGAACACAGATTGCCCTGTCAGGCTCCTCATTCTCTCGACATTAACACAAAGCAATTTCAGGGATGTTTTGAGCTATACTAAACCAAACACTCTCTGTAAGGGACATTCTTGCAGATGGAGACTGTCAGAGCACAGGGGTGTGCCACTCATGACCTCTGTTCCATAGAAATGCCCTCTATTGGCCCTTTTTAAACCAACCGGGAGGGAGCCACGGTCTGCCAGGGATGGGTGGAGGTGGCAGCGGGTGTGCGGTGCATGTGTGGTCTGTTACACGGATGCCCACCCACCTCTATCCATCTCCATGCACAGAGGCACCTCCGTTTCCCCCATTGTCTCTGTGCATGGGTGATGGGTGGAGGTGGGTGGAGCATGGGAGCATCCATGCACCCCCACCCATCCCTACTGGTGGTCACATGGACACCCCCTGTTGCCCCCCCCGTTGTCCACGTGGGTGGGTGGGGGGACGTCTTCTGTGAAAAGGGTCATATTGGGAGAAAGCAGCTGGAGCGGACGCCCTGCACCAGAAGATACTCCAATTCTAGAGAATTCTCAGCTGAATATATTGTCAAGCCTTCTGGCTGGGAGAACAGGGAGGAACTGACTCTCTATTGTTAGGAAAGACACCATTCCCTCCCCAAAGCCATAGACCCTCCCCCGCCCTTGGCAGCACCCCCACGAGACACAGGTCAAAGGGTGCAGGGAAACAGAAAGGGGAAAAGGAAAAAAAAAAGAAAAAAGAAAGAAAAGCCCCATACAAAACCGGTCTGGTCGGAAGGAATAAGAGAATGGAACAAGGGAGGCTCCTGGGTAAACAATGGAGCAGTCAAAAACAGGTAGCCTCCCTCTTTTGAGATGAACCCTCCATGGCCGCCCAAAACTCTGAACAAACAATAGATCGATTGTTAGGCTGATAGCTCCATACCTGTTTAAGAATAGCCTTCTTCCCCTGTCCATAGAAACCTCCTTTTGCCCTATTGTTCATCCTGCCATGCCTCCCATTGAAATTCTCCCAGGCTCTATTTCTCCCAAAACATCATGCAAGTGTTTCTTTTTCAGCACTAGTATTTCTGAGTGTTTCTGGTATCCCTTTTTGTGCAAGAAGTGCCTTTTGTGAAAGAAGTGCCTTTGGGACCCCTTGCCCCGACTCTCAGAAACCCTATAACTGCCCTTACCCCCATGAGCAAATTGGGTCATTCTTGAATGCAGACACAAGCAGGTTACTTTGTGTGTGCTTGCCCCAAGGATTTCTCCCAGACCACTACCCCACTTTGGTCTGTCCAAGTTTCTCCCCCCTGCCCCCTTCTCCAAACACCGCTGGATCTACAGGGTTACCTGTCCCTTTTCAACAGGATGGGATAGGTAATACTGATTATTTGTCGATGCACCCCAATGAGACACAGAGACTTAAGTTGGTTTAAATCTGGGTGCACTCTTTATTCAAATCTTCAGTTTAAAGGCCGGTGGGGTAACTGCATCATGCAATTTGGGTTCAGTATGCCATCTCACTAATATAACATGTTAATTGTGGTACTGCCCGGATGTGCCCTCCGTTGACAGTATCCTAAACAACCAACATCCCCTCCGACAGGGCAAGGCCGAAGGGGGGGGACAGCCCAAAATATGGGCGCGAGTAAGGAGTGAAGCGTCCACCTGGTCCGAAGACAGTGCATGTCCCTGCGGACCCTGTTAAGACACCACTCCCAAGGAGCTTGATCACAGTGCATGCTGTGCCCTGCATTACACTGTGTATCATCTCCCCATCTCTTAAGGAGATGACTCTTAACTTATTAACCTACCTATTAAACCTATAAAGGCACACTGGACCCCTGCCACTAAGGGGTGGTCAATTCTGAACCACACTGACCCCCACCGCCTAAACATCCATAGTCTTTCCAGATGAGCAGCAACCGCTGCTAAATACATCTCGTTACCCAACTTGGAGAGATGAACTCCATCTTCACTGTATAACTCAGGCTTGGTATGAACTTGGTATGTGCCTGATATTTGAACCACCTATTCCTATTAGCCATTTAACTACTTCTTGGTTAATGTTCTTTCTGGCCTTGTCAACTCTACCAGGCTTCACAGCTCTGTCCCATCTTATCCTGGGAACCCAATCTGACCAAACTAAATGAACACCCCTAAACCATTCCTTAACTCTTAACAAATCTTCTTATATATTTATAATTAAATTAACTCCCTTCCTTTCAGTGAGGTCATTTTCACCTAGGTGTACCACCAGTATTCCTGTTGGAGGCAGATGTCCCATTCCTCTCCGAATTGGCAGGAGCTGCCGCCAGCGAAATCTACTCCTACCCGCCCATCTATTGTGCACTTTCTCAGCCAGGCCTAAGTGTGAACCCCATGTGGATATTGCCACCGCAGCATTTGCCCACCGTACTAGGCTGTGGCAGATGATCCAGACCTCCACTCAAGCAGCCCTGGTGGACCTGGGTCCTAACAAAAACAAACAAAGAACAGTTAGTAGTGGTAAGGCCGGACATATTTCTTATACGTCTTTGACTGTCATCTCCCCATGGCCTTAAATGCCGATTTGGGCAACCCGACTGCTGCTGCCGTTGTGGCTGCCCCCATCCGAAAAGAGTGGGATCCAAATTCGAGTACAGGGAGCCCAATCTTTTTTAATGCTGTGCGCAGGATTGCTGTAAACTGGTAGCTTGTGGCTACTGCACCATTTCCATGACCAAATAATTCCCCAGGACCCTGGTCATATTGTCATGTATCGCTGCCTCTGTGAAACTGGGCATATTGCTTCCGGTCCCCCTTGATAAAGTTCCACCTTATGACCTAGCCCTTTCTGATCCGTCTTTGACCACCGGAGTCATAATATTATCTTAGGTATTATTCCCTCCAAGTCGACAAGCCCTAGGGCGGTATGGGATCGATACCGAGCAGATCGGCACACCACTTCACTTACTCTGAATCCTCCGAAATACATGGTGACAAATACTGTCTTAAAAAGTTGCACCTCATAATTGTCGTAAAAGACCTCGGCTAGGGCAGCTACCAACCTAATAAGTATGGACAAAGTTATTGGGGCTCGTAGTCTACACTCAGCAGTATGGGCCCTTGCCCATGCTTCAAGCATATGTTTTGAGTAAAACCCGTTATTGGGGGGTGGGAAACCCTTCAACCTGCTGACAAAGGTGATGGCAGCAATTTTTCCTGTTATAGTGCTAACAGCCAAGACACGCTTAAAGCAAATTGGAGGACCTCCAGTTCACCAATGGGGAAACCCGTCCTCCACCCTCTGCTTGCCCTGAATTCCTGGAAGTCCTGAAAAGCCTTACTGTATGCATCCTGTGTTTGAGGGGCCAGTGCTACTTGCACAGTGGACTGCACCTCTAAATCCCAAGGTTCCAAATCCCAGCCGGTAACGGATCAGAGTCCGCGCATGTCTCTGGTGCCAGCTCCTGAGAATGGTCCATCTGGAATCAAGAAAGGGCATCTGCTATGCCGTTATTGATTCCAGGGACGTGCCGGGCAATGAATAGAATGTTATTCTTCAAACAAGCCAGCACCAAAGCCCGGACCAAGACCATGACCCTCTGAGATCAGGAAGAGAGTGAGTTCACAACGTGTACTACAGCGGAGTTGTCACACCAGAATACTACCGTGTGATTGGCAAATGACCTTGTCCAAAGGAGTACTGTGATGACTATGGGGAATAGTTCCAAAAAGGTGAGGTTCCTCATGACCCCTGTCACGTGCCACTCAGTCGGCCAAGGGGCTGCACACCAGTGCTGTCTGAAATATACACCAAAGCCTTCCCTTCCCGAAGCATCCAAATGAACCTGTAGGTCAGCTTGCAGGAGCCATCGCTCCCTCCAGAAGCTAACCCCATTAAAACTTTGAAGAAATGCCATCCAAACCCTCAGGTCTTGACGCATTTCGGTAGTGATCCTGATCTGGAAATGAGGAGGTAACTCCCCTTTCAATTTTTCGTACAGCCTGGATAGGAATTCCCTCCCAGGGGCAACAACCCGTCAGGCAAAACTTAAGCTCCCTATCAAGGATTGTAAGACGTGGACAGTGATCTTCTGGGTGGCTAAACACTCGTTAATCTTATTACGAATACCCACTAACTTCTCTTCTGGTAATCTAGATGACAATGCTACTGTGTCTAATTCAATGCCTAAATAAGTGAGTCCAGTTGCCGGCCCCTCAGTTTTTTCTGGAGCAAGTGGGACACCCAGTTCACCTGCTGTCTCCTGGAATAACCGCAAGGTTGTTCCGCACTCAACTGTCAATGGGTGACCAATTATCAAAAAAATCATCTAGATATTTCGTTACTGCTCCTCCCATGAGCCTCCATATGAAAACCCCACTCCATTAAGGTACTGAATATGGCTTCATCACCAGTTTGTTCCTCTTGCCCTGCAATCTCGATCCTCCGTCTGCTCGCAGGGGGCGCTCCATTGCCCTGTGGCAACATGGACAAGGGAAGGGTGACAAACCCACCCCCCGAAGTACCCTGGAATGGTGGCAGGTCCGGTTGCCCTGTAGGATGCCACGTGGGAACCACTCCTGGTAATGAGCCAGGCCTGGCACCCCGTACGCATCAACCAGCCCCTGTGTCTGGGCCGTGGTTGGGAAATGGGCAGCAGTGCCCCAGGGTATAAGGCCTGTATCAGGGGTCCCATATCGATCAAGAGCCCCACAACCCCCATATGTCCACCCTCATGCCCCTCTCTGGCCTCTTGCCCCCTTCTTTGTGCCCCCTGCACATCCATTCATGGGATCAGCTGTTGCCCTTCTAGTCCCGGGGGGGCGGTGCCCCTGTAGCTCATACCCCATAAGGGCCCCATCCCTGTAGCAGGCAGGAGGCGCCACCATCCTCTTTCCCCTTCTGGGTTCTCCTGCCAGTCCACCCCCACTCCCAGTGGTGGGCTCGGATCCGCCGCTTTAATGCCCTGACTGGGCAAGATCGTCCCTCCCCCAGGGCCTGTTTCAAATGCCCCCGTTGATCTACAGCCTTCTGTGGGACTCACTCCCCCAGGGGGTTGGCTCCGGGCCCTCAACAGGGCCTCGCATTCCCGGAGCTGCTCCAACATGGCAGGCCAGGTCGGGGGGATCTCACTGACGCATGTGTCTTCAGCCCCATGGGGGCTTTATTCCATCCCTTTGCGCACCTGCCGCACTGCTCCATTCCTCTTCTCCCCCCCCCCACTATTCTTCTTCTTTCTGCGGCCCATCCCTCATGCGCAGACCGAGATCGTGGCGGCAATTCGCTTTGCTGCTGACTCTTCGGCCGATGAAATGAGACTGCTGTTTCACGTGGCTCTCCAGAGATCTGCCCCTTCTAACAGGGGCGGGCTCTCCTGTTCCAACAAGGTGTGCTTGCACCGCCTCACTTACAGGACAGTTGCCTGGCAACCACACCAAAGGCACCAAAGGGGGAGTCTTCTATCAAGCCTCCTCCCCTTTACCCCCAGCCAAGTCCTTTTCTGCGTCTCCCTCCCGATAGGGGGGAGGGGCGAAACAAATGCCCCGTCGCCACCATGTTGGCGGCGAAGGGGACTTCCCCCTTTTCCTCCTCTCTCTCTCTCGCAACATCCACTTACACCAGGGTAACCAGACTGGAGGGTTTTGCTTTGTAAATTATTGTGTGTGTGTATGTCAACTGTGCTTGGTGGGAGACTATAGAAAATTACTTGTATCATCATAATTGGCCCGTGGGTGAAATGTTTATGTATTATACTTAGTTCTTTGTCAATAAATCTCCCTCATTTGTATCAGAGTATCCTCTTTCTGTGTTGGAGTGTGGGAGGGAAATTCCAGCCAGCTGGCAGTGCATCACATCCTCTGATTGATTCCAGTGGGCATGCGCGGACCCTTTGAATAAATTCTTCTAATTCCCCCTAAATTTAAGAGGTCGTTTGGATATTGGGGTACCAGTCCCCAATATTCACTTGTGGAGTGGGTCCGTGTCCTAACAGTACAATGACATTTATGTGTGTTGAAAAGTATAATCAATGCAAAATAACCAATAGATAAACAATACAAAATAACATACAGAGTAATCAATACAAAATGACATACAAAATGATAATTTCTGCATAAACAATTGCAGAACAAAAGAGAAAAGATGAAAGAGAGACGATAATATTATTAAGAATCATGTACACAATTTAGATGATGGGGAACTGAAGGTGTTATATTGGTAGCATCATAGGTATATGGCACAACAGCCTTATTTGTCCATACATGCATTTTGGAAAGTTAACCCTAAGTTACTGGGTCAAAGTCAAATACCAAGACCATAGCAGAGATCTCCTGATTTGCAGGACTCTACTACTTCATTCTGGAAATAAATTGTATGCGGCAGGGGATAGATATTTCTGTGGGGAACAACTTACTCCAGATCATTTAGTTTTACATGTGATAAAAGACAAACTTATGCTCATCCAACTCAGGAAAAACTTCTTGTATCAAGATTGGATAATTACATGGGCAAGTCTGGTGTTTTCAAAGCTCTTGATGCTTGATGTTTTGGGCACGGCTTTTCAGCTTTTTCAGCTCCTGAAATACGGCAGAATGTACTGATGATGGAAAACCCTTCTTCATGCTATTGCCTGGTTCTAGCTCAACTCACTGCCTGGTGCCTCGTCCCTGCTCATTCCACTTATGCCCCCTCTTCCAGTCCCAGCTGATTCATCTCCTACCTGGCTTATTTAGTTCCCCATCCCCAGTAGCTCAGGAACTATCCCAGCACCACCCCAGAATGGTTTCTGAAACACTAAGCTAGTTGCTCAGTTGTGTGCCAAAGCCAGGCAGTGATCAGATGGGCCATTGACAGCTTAACAGGAGTCAAACGGTAGAAGGCTGCTGTAATAAATGAGGTGAATCACTGCAAGTATTGCACATTAATATTTCCTTCTGAACTTTGTCCATCTCCTCTCCACCATACACCTTTTTAATCCACCTATCTGCTGACCTCTTGCATCATTTTTAGGCTAATAAGGGGGGGAAAGGCAGTATTTAATCAAAACACAGGTCCTTTTCAAACACTGATGAGAGATGTATGTAAATACTAGGGGTAAATACTAAAGCAAGCGTTTTTTTATTTAGTTTCCAAAAGATTTTACATTATCATCACTTGCTGTGCCTGACGTACTGGAGGCTCAGTAGGACTCAGAAAACAGAGGAGCATAAAGAGATAACCTAAAACTCAAAAACTTTGTTAAAACAAAGTTAGCAATTCTCTTTTTCTAAGCAGAGAAATCAAACTATTGTTCTGAGGTTGGTTTTTTATATGTGTGTGTTAAATTTGAAGTTAATTAGTTAATATATTTTTAATAAGTTTTTATTAAAAATATATAGTCAGAATTAGGAGACAGTGATAGCTTGATCCCTAGCACCCCATGGACAACTCGAATAATCCCATTGCATGCTGCTGTATTACTTACTTTACTTTACAAAATATTTATATCCCGCACCCTCCTGCGACTCGGCAGTTCGGGGCGGCGAACAGCATAAAAACATCACAATAAAATCATTTCAATTACAGTATATAAAATATATAAAATCGACACATCAAATAACGGCTAATAAATAAAATCCTGTCCCCACCCTCCCCAATCGCCTGGTGGAACAACCAGGTCTTACAACATCTGCGGAAAAAGGGGTCAGGGGATGGCCGGGCCTCCAAAAGGAAAGAGTTCCACAGCCGAGGTGCGGCCACCGAAGACACTCAAACCTTTTGAAGTCCGTTGTTACCAACACCAAATATTTAACGAAAGCATGTGTTAGACAGCAGGTTTTGGATGATGTCTTGCACCTCATTTTCCTCTAGTTACTTCCAAAAGAAAGATACTGCACTTTTTCCTAGAAAAAGGGGTCAATTACTTTGTATTAATAAATTTGCCCTTCCTGTGTGTGCCATATGTTCAGAAACTAAGGCTTAAAATATGAGACTCCAACTTTTATTTTGGGGAAAGAAAATGTTAAGACGAAATCACTTCTTAATTCTACG
>QEPC01012435.1:2476217-2493423 GCA_003113815.1 Sphenodon punctatus
CGACCGCAGGGGCAGATCCAGGACCCGGAGGCTGAGGCAGTCCCGCAGGTAGGTGGGGCCCAGGCCATTTAGGGCTTTAAAGGTCAACACCAACACCTTAAATTGGGCCCGGAAGACTATCGGTAGCCAGTACAGAGAGCAAAGCACTGGTGTAATGTGCTCATGTCGGCCCGGCCCTGTTAGGAGATGGGCTGCCGCATTCTACACCATTTGTAGTCTCTGAACCAGCACCAAGGGTAGCCCCACGTAGAGTGCATTAAAGAAGTCCAGTCTTGAGGTAATAAAAGCATGGACAATTGTTGCCAGATCTGAGTCTGAGTCATACAGCCTAAGCTGACATACCAGATGTAACTGGAGAAATGCCCCCTTCGCCACAGCCGCCACCTGGACATCCACGCGGAGCTGAGGATTCAGAAGCAACCCCAGACTCCGGACCTGAGATACCAAGGGAGGACGGATCCCATCAATGATGGAGGCCATCACTCCCCCGGCTTTCCCCACAACCATCACCTCAGTCTTGTCAAGATTTAACTTCAGGAGGCTCGCCCTCATCCAATCCCCCACAGCTGACAAACACTGGGTAAGCACGGAGACTGCCGGACCCGGGTCTGATGAAAATTAGAGATATAGCTGGGTGTCATTAGCATATTGATGACACTGTATACCAAACTTCCTGACCTCCTCCCCCAAAGGCTGAATATACACATTGAACAAGAGAGGGGATAAGATAGAACCCTGCGGAACTCCACATGTGAGACCCTGGGGAGAAGATGAAGATCACCCAGGACTACACGTTGAGTTCTCCCAGTCAGGAAAGAGCCAAACCATTCAAGAACGGTCCCGTTCATCCCTGCCTGGTCCCGCAACCAGGTCACCAACAACTCGTAATGAACGGTACCAAAAGCAGCCAAGATTTCTAACAGGATCAACAGGATCGAGCGACCCTGGTCCAATTCACAGGAGATGTCATTGACCAAGGCTACAAGCGCAGTCTCCGTGCTATAACCTGGATGAAAGCCCAACTGTGAGGGATCAAGAAAGTTGACCCAGTTCAAATGCTCCTGCAGCTGTAGAGCCACCACCCATTCAATAATTTTCCCTAAAAAGGGGATGGTTAGCCAGGACGGACATGGATCTAATTCGCAACAGTTGGCTCGAACAGTCCCAAGAGCATACCCCACATCCGAGGGCAACACATTCTGAAATTCATCCCACAAAACAGGACAAGAGGGGGTTTCTACTGCCTCTGGCTCACCTACTGCTAAAAAGGTTGCATCGAAACTGTGGTGGATTTGAGCAATTTTATCCACAAAAAAGTCCACAAACAAATCACAGCGAGCATTTGATTACTCTAAATCCAGGCGGAGGGGGGCCGGACTGACCAGCCCCTTCACCACCCAGAAAAGCTCCACTGGGCAGGACTAGTGGATGCAAAGAGGGCAACAAATAAAACCTTCTTGGCTGCCTGCACAATGACATAGGTACGTAACCAGACTCTATGCAGCAATCGGTCAACTTCAGTACGTAAGTGACTCCACCATTGCTCTAACCTCCGTCCTTCCTGCTTCATTAACCACAGCTCCTCCGTATACCATGGGGACCTGCATTGTTGACGATTCGGGAGTGGACACCTGGGGGCCACATAATCAATGGCCTCCACCAGCACAGAATTCCACATGGTAATGAGGTCATTGAGTGAGCAGCCATTGAGGTCAGAGGAAACATCCCATAGAGCAGTCTGGAACCTTCCTGGTTCCATGCGCTTTCAGGGATGAACCAACTTAACTGGTTCCACACCCTCCCGGGAACTGACATGCACCAGGAGGAGATAACGATCCATCCATGACATGCGCATTGATGACCCCTCCCTCACTAACGGATTCTCCGCCTCAAGACCTGTACAAAATATCAATTCCAGGGTACGTCCTCCAACATGTATGGGGCCCATCATTCTCTGAGATAGGCCCATGGTTCCCATAGTGGCTGTGAACTCATGTTCTGCCCCTCCAGGACTGGCGTCGGCATGGATGTTGAAGTCCTCCAGGTAACATTCAGTTACCTGGCAATGTGGTAGTATGGCAAACTGTTGCAGAATAATCTGATTATTCCGTTTATTAGTTAGACATCACAGTATACGATTAGCAGCTGGATAACTGCTAAACTATCCAGAATGGCAGATCTTAACAACAGACAATCAATTCATTATTCTTTCAGCTCCACAAGGGGTTGTACACATGTAAGTTGCACATTTAAACAGATCCCCCAAAAGCATCATTGCCCACTCTCACATGCACATGCAGTGCATTCCCCAGATCCCAGCACAGCCCCTTTAAGTGGTCAAGACTTAAGTGCGGTCTGACCATTCGTAGGTATATTCCCTGGCAGAGGTGCATTCAGTGCTTTCACGTTGTAGGCAACAGACCAAGGATTGTGGTTATGCTGCATGATGACACTACGCTCTGTGAATGAGTATTTGGCTTCCACTCTAGCATGGCACTTCTCCTAACAATTTATGTATATGCAATGCTCTTGTGCACCTGGATGAATGAGCCATATCTAAAGTCTAGGCCAAATTCTTTTTCTGGGTGCTGTTCCAGCTGTGAACCTCTGATCTGTATCAAGACGTAAGTCTTTCCAAGTTTCTGGAGAGTTTATGGGGAAGGTTTGATTCATAAGCTGTGACTGAAGTAGCATTCCATTGCAAATTTTAATTTCATAATAGAAGATCAGGCTGACAATAATCTATCCCAGGAATCATAAAATTGTCCTCACAAAAGCATTACCGCCTCTCTATCTAAAGTAGTGCTTTCTAAGCAGAGATCTTAATCTGACAATAATACGAAGGTGATAAAAGGAAGATTTACTAAGAGATACGTTTCCTTGGATTTATTTTTTATTGAACATTTGTAGCAGCCGAGACTTTTATATTAGTAGAGGCTAAAACTGAATTATTGTCAGGCTTAATCACCAAAGAAGTCATCGTACTTAGAAAATACCCAAGAAGAAGCAAGTTACATTTTTAGTCTTCCTGGGGTTTAAATCTCATAAAAATCTCAATAATCTACGCCTTAACATCACTCAGCCTGTTAACAGTGTGGCAGTGCCAGAAGATCTTGATAGTCTATCTGTGTGTCATCTGCAGATGAGCAAAACCATATCCTACAAATGAAAACTGGTCAGTTGTTTAATATGCTATAGTATATACGTTCAGAACCCTATGCTGTACATTTCATCAGCCGTGCTCTGTCAAGCTCTGTATAAACTTGCCTATAAACTGAACAATTTGTTTAGTTTTCAAGTCACTATTTGGGAGGTTCGTTTATAAATGGGTCAGCCTTCCCCATGGAAATTACAACACGGGCAAGAAGCTGCAAAAGAGACAGAGGTTCAGAGCAGTTGACCTGGTGAGGTCAGCAAATCGGTGGGAGGCTGGGGAGAGAGGCCCATTGGAGCCTGAGGTAATGCTTGGAGCCTAAGAAGTGAAAGGCCAGCAAGTGAGCTGAGGTACAAAGAATCTGCTTGGGAAAGAACCAAGATAGAAGATGAGGGAGTATGGAGGCTCAGGGCAAAGAATCTCTGACTGTTAGACCAACCTGTGAGACACAGACGGAAGAGAAAACTTGCCCTGTGTTGTTATTGTCTGCCCCCTAACTCCCCACTGCCACTGCTGAGAGCAGCCCGATTCAACTGACGGAGAAAGTTCAAGTTCCATGTGTATTTGTGGAAGAGAGGGAAGGAGGGAGAGTAGTATTGTGATTTGCAGGCATTCAAAAAAATAAATCAATCACACAAGTGGCTTAATTTAAGAATATGTGGGTTTTTTAATGATTTTTTCTTTATTTATTATTTACTGTCTTGGTTTTCAACCATCAGTTCAGGTCACCTTTTTGAACTTTGTGGTCTGGAAGCTTCCTTTTTTGGTAAATGAAAACAAAAAACCCCACCTTCAACAAAAAACAACCCCCCATGCCCACCCCCCCAAACTCGGATTCTTATGAGAAAAATAAAACACGGTGAGGATGAAAGCAGAGGATTGAATATCATGACATCAGTGAAGCCTAGTGGAATAGAGTGAATAGCTATTTGAACTGAACCTGAGAGACCAGGGTTCAGTTGCAAATCCTGTCTTAGCCAGGAACTCAGTGGGTGGTTTTGGGCAAGTATCTCCCAGACTCAATAGCCTATCTGGCAAATGGAAATTAATGGGTGTCTTTAGACGGACGCGGAGGTGCTCAACACTGGAGAAAATCTGGGAGTGCACCCCCACATCTTCCTGCTTCCAGCAGCGCCTGGGTCTGTTTTAAACAGAAATGGCACCACTGCGCCCCCTCTCCCACACCATAGATCTGCAGAAAGATCAGTTGCCACTCTAGGCTGCCGCTCCCAGCTCTATGGCATTGCCTGGGGCAACCCCTCACCAGGAGCGGTGCTGCAGTGGCAATCTGCAGCTCCACCTCTGGCTAGTGCCACAAATTTGGGCAACTTGCTCCTCTGGCGGTTCTCCGAAATGTCCCGGAGCAGCGTTAAGAGTCAAGCAGGCAGCACCTGCTCCACCTCTGCTCTGCCCGTCTTTAAACAGACGGCCCACCCGGGTGTCAGACGGAGCAGAGGCATGTGTGTGATCCATGTAAAAGCACCCAATGTTGTTTCCACTGACCACATGACTGCTTACCCCGGGGGGATTAGCTACTTTGAAGTCGGTATTCTTTTCATCAGGAGAACATGCTCTGCGGAACGGTGCTGAAAACCACCCCTGCTTCAAACATTGTGTTTGAATGAAAACAGAGTTAATATGAGTTAAGGGGTAACTAGTTCAGAGCATTCATCTTAACACTTCTTTCCAATATTTGTCTTCCTCAGATTTTTTTTTTTTAAAATCATTTAGTTCTTTCCCTGTTTTATCACTGCTCCTAAATCCTAGCAGATTGGAATTTTAGATAAACATTCAAATCACTGTTTTATTGGGAAAATAACAAAACAGCTAGATCACAGCCAAGATTATGTGTAATCTTAAATTGCTAGTGTCAGTGTGAATCTGGGGAGGAGCTCTTTTGTCTGTTTTTTTTTTTCTGAAGAAATTCTTCCTACGAAACTGTGTTCCTTCTCATTAAAAGCAAAGAACAAATTTAAAAGAGTAGACAAGTGCTTCAAAGCATCCCATTGAGAAGTCTGTGGGGACACACGCTGGTCATTCTACAGGTAGATCAAAGGGCTGTGGAGACATTAGCTAGGTTTATCTCTTTTATCTAGTTATTCTGTACCAATGCAACAAATCTGCTTTTAAAGCATGAGCGACCCTTGCTGCCTGAAATGGCTGAGTAGAGTATCCTTGGTTGACATGTTAGATGGAGGAAGGAAAAGAGAACAAAGAGCTATAGTGACTGTAATGAAACTGCAACAGCTGTTTTGAAGGCTGAGGGATAGATGAAACCTTTGATAAAATAAGATCTCTGTAGACTAAATACATTATGGAAGATAACAGAGTCTTATAGCAGTGAACCACAAGCCCATCTAGTAACAATGTAAAAATCATCAGGAATTCTAAAGTATCACTGTCGCTGAGATCACTGTGTACCCATGGCCTCTCCAGAAAAGTTCTGTCCAACTCAAATTTCTTCTTGGATGTTCCCAAAAGACTTACCTAGTTTTGCCAAATTTACAACACTAAAATCCTTTGCCTTGTGAATTGATATGAGATGAAGGAAGAAGTCAACATAAGTGGGTGAAGAAGAGGCAGTGTAGCTACAAGGATTATTCAGAGTAAATATATTATCTATCAAATTTGGCCCCTTTGAACCAAATCTTATGGAACGGATATTTGACCCTTTTTATTTAGATATCAGAGTTCAATATTTTGGTTTCGAGCCGTATGGTTTATTAATATAGTTAGTTTGTTCATCTTACTTAGTTTGTTTAGTTGACTGCACATGCACAATAGCGTTAAATCGGGGATGGGGAACCTTTCCCCTCCCAGCGCAAGCAGCCACTTTGGAAATTAATTCAAGCTCCAAGAGCTACATAGACATTTAGGGCAGGGGTGCTGATGGGGTGCACTCGGGAAGAAAAAGGTCCAGATAAAGAGGGATGAGCATTATGGATTCAGATTAATCTGTAACTGCTTGTAATGGGTTGTTACTGATTAATCTATACCAAACTGCAACTGTGGCAACATGCCCATTGTGGTTTTGTTTTTAAATCTGCAAAAAAATTAAAAATACTAGTAATAAAAGAATTAATGCACATGAGCAAAATGGCCACCGTACCCTTCTGCTCAGCTGAGGCCTTTTCCAAAATAGTTGGAAAAGGTCAGGCAGTCTGCACAGTGACCATCTTGTGCATGTGCAGTCAGTCCTCTGGGTTCGGGTGACCCACTCCACTTGAAGTGCATTGGGATGTTCTGGAGCATCATGAGTGGAGCTGGCCCAGAGCAGTAGTGCCTGCTCCACTCCAGCTCTGCCTCACCCCAGGGTGCCTTTACATGGACTGGCCACCTGGGGGTGGGGCAGAGCAGGACCAGAGCAGGTGTTCCTCTAAGACACGCAATATGTGAGACCTTCCACCGTCTTCACTGCTTGCATGGCACGCAAGTTAAAGCAAGAGCCTTAACTTACAATTTCCATGCATTTTGGAGCATAGTTGAATTTTTAAGTATCTTAAACCATAGGGTTTTTTTAAATTCTATAATTTCCCATGGTTTTTGAAAGGATAATACACTAAATCCTCCCTTTTTAGAACAATAAAGCTTCCATAACCCTACTCTAACTATTAGTTCCCAGTCCCCCTCTCTAACCCACTAGACCCCACCCCTTCCCAGTACCCCTGAATCCCATTCCCCTGCTCTAACTCCCTAGACTTCATTCCCCTCCAGAAGATGCAGGAGTCATAGTGACTACCACCCCCTGGTCTAGCCTAGTAGTCACAATCCCCTGCAAGAGAAACCAGGAGTCCTGGCTTCCAGTCTATTCATTCTAACCCAGTAGACCTACTCCCTTCTAAAAGAACTCAGGAGTTGTGGTTCCCAGCCCCCCTGCTCTTAAACCACTTGACCCCATTTCCCTCCCAGAGAATCCAGGAGTTCTGGTTCCCAGTCTCACCTGTTGTAAACTCCTGTCCCAGAGGACCCAGGAGTCCTGAATCCCATCCTTCCTGCTCTAATCCCCTAGAACCCATTTTCTTCCCTAGACCCCCAGTTGTAACTTGGTCTTCAGAAAACTTTGGAAATCATGAAGTTTACGGTATTTGGTTTGGAAAGTCCAAAGTCCCAAACACTAAGACCGTTAATCAGAAAACCTCTGAAGCCGCTGTATGTGTGTGTGTGTGTGTGTGTGTGTGTTTGTGTGTGTGCGTGAGCTGGTGGACAGTTTAACTTCTTCTGGAAATGAAACGTAGTGCCATATTTGGTAGGAGGGGGGTATGGGAGTGGACAGTTGAGTGATGGTAACCCAGGTGTCAAGATTTTGATTGGCTGGCAGGACAAGATAAAAGTGGCTGCAGCCATTTTGACCATTCTCTTTGTTGAATTTGGCTGTGTGCTACACTGCTGCTGGATCTGTAAGTAATGATCGGGGGGGGGGNCTACTTCTGCTTGATACTTGGTTGGCACTTGGCACCATGAAGCCAGAGAAATCTCTCTGCCTGGCTCCATTTCCCCTTGCCTGGTCTGTTCAAGTTACCAGTGCCACAGTACCAATGCCATGCCAAGAGGGGTGTCCTGGAGGGGTCATTCTACAGGTTGGGGGGTGTGTGAATGTCTTGTTTCTTAATTTTGTGACTGCTTGGGCCTGGGCTTGCTGGCTTTTGAGTGGATTTATTTCTCCATGCCGTTGCAGACTGTTTTGCAGGGTTGTTGTATTCTTCTTGAGCGAATGTCCCTTGCTAGCCTGCATTTTTCTGCATTGCTTGCTTGGCATAATGATTAAAGTGAGTACACTAACTGATGATGGTGGACCATGCTGTGGGTACACTGCTGTTGGTTTTTTTAGGATTTGTGCATGCAGTTCCACTTTTGTGGGGTTGTCTTCTGGAGCGATTGTCCCACTCTTCCTAGCCTGCTTTTCTAGGTTGTGCCTTTCTGGGAAGTGCTTTGGCTGTAGGTTCAAGTACTTTGCAACAGCGTCTTAACTTTTCTGAAGTTTTCCAAAGTTTTCAAAGGTCTGGAATTCCGAGTCCGAATTCTGAAACTTCAGAAACAGCACCAAAGGGCCATCGAGTACTCGGGTCGATTACTCGGAACTTCGATATTCAGCCTGAGTACTCGAGTACTATTTGGTACAGCCCTACTATAAACCCACTATACCCAACTTACCTCTCAGAGAACTTGTGTGTCCTGACTTTCAGGCCCCCTACTATAAACCTACTACACTCAGCTCCCTTCCCAGATTATTCAAGAATCCTGACTCCTAGCTCCCCTGTCTAATCCACTGCTCTCCACCCATCTCCCAGAGAACCCAGGAGTCCTGGCTCCCAGCCTCCCTTCTCTAACCTAGTAGCTCTGTAGTGTGATAGACTGCTATGGATGAGAAATTAGTATTTTTCCAGTTCTGAACATGCACAGAAGAATTGAATATGCTCAGTAGCAGCTTCTGAAGTCACATTATCTTATCTAGCTCTTGGTTGCTTTGGCTGATTAATACACTAATTCAAAATGTGAGCAGGAGGGATGTATTGTAGGGAAAAAGGAGCTTGGATTATGCAGGGCAGACATTACAACAAGATCAGCAACAACATGTGGTACCAGAGCTAACCTCTCCACTAACCAGCTCAGTATGTAATTGAACATGACAGCAATCTACTATGCCATAGTAAAATGTGCAAAACCTAGACAGAGTCATCAAGTATAGAGTCAGTGTGACCAGAAATTAAAGGAAGACATCAGAAGACACAAAGCACACTCTAAACCCAAACAGGAGAAAATGTACATCAGTGCCCGTTCAGTGCCTGACATGCCCAAGATGATCCCAGTGGCGAGGGCAGTTTCTCTTCCTTCAGCCACTCAACTGCTCTAAGGAACTGCCCCTCTCCCCCAGCCAACCCCCTGCTGACTCTGAGGGCCTCCCTCCCCTCACCTATTCAGAAGCTCTGTGGGCGTACCTCTCCCCAACCTGCTCACTCCGTAAGGAAGCAAAAATGGGGAGGAGAGGAGATAGGAGAGGAGATAAAGCCATGTCAGAGTTCCATGATCTGGAGAATCCTCATCCCAAACTTCATCCACTTCAAATGTCTGTCCCAGAACCCCCCACCTATGCCAAGGTGACTGCTACAGCCCCCATGAGACACATGTGGACCCCTCACCTGCTCATTCTACCTCAGGACTCCTCCTTCCAGACTAGGTAGGATTCTCCCTCTCTCCACCTACCCAGCAGCCTGCTCCTTGCATCTCCTCCCTTTGCCCCCCGCGTACCTTTCAGACCCTGCACCCTGTCCCTTCAGACAAGGAGAGGAGCCACCGGGCAGACAGACAGCAGTGGTGACATGCAAGGGGAGGGAATGCAAACTGCATCCAAGCAGCACCCTCTCTCCACTGTTCAATCTCGCTCTTACAAGGCAGCGGAAAGAACATACTGAATTCCCATATTCCTATTCCTTGAACCCACTAGCTCCCTTTCTGGAACTGTCTGGAACTTTGGGGGACATTTGGGGACTGTCCAGGAATTTTCAGGACTTTTTTAAAATTGCCCCTCCCCCCCGGAAAATTGAGCAATTTCTATGCTTCACAGGGGGAGACTGAGGGCTGCCTCAGGCCTCCTAGAGTGACCAATAATTTTTCAGAACTCCTTGATACAGGGACCAGCCCACACACTGAACCTGCACCATTTTTCTGAGCATGCGTGACATTAGTTCCTAATTTCACTCTCTCCCTTGGCTAACATGGGAACTGCAACATTTCCTCACTTAAAAACTACAGAATGGATTTTAAAAATCCAAAATAAGGAATAGACTAGAAGGCACACTTTAATTTTCTGACACCTCTAAATCTCCTGAAGAATAACTTTAAAAACACTTTTCTGCTTCAAGGGAAACCGGTCACAAATCCCAGAAAAAAATGATTCTGCCTCCAATTTTCAAACTTGTATAATATATTTTTCAATTGATCTGTCTGAAATTTGGAAAACTTCTACCTCTCAGTTAAGCGATCCTCCCTGAAAAATTTCACGATTATGGAATAAACCATCTCAATTTTATAAATAGAATGTTTGTGTTTTCAATAGTGAGTGCAACTCGCCTTAACTACAGAGCTGCTCCTGCAGCTTTATAATAAATGGTTCTTTAGTTTTAGTTTCTGACAATGTGTGTAGGTCCAACAGTTGGCTGCCACAATATTTTGAATTCTTCCCTACCTTCTCTAAATGTTGTCAAAACTTCTGTAAGTCATTTCAAAGAGAGTAAAGAAAAGAGGATACACAGTTAGCATGCTGCATTCCTTAGGCAATAATATTTGTCTCAGTCTTCATTTTATATTTTGCTCTCAGCAGCAGCAAAGCTTTGTATGTCACCTCGCTGTTAAAGAATATGTTTACTTTGCATATGCTGCATCTGTGAAATATTTTAAAAGTGGATTTCAGCTAGGGGAATGAGTTGCAAGACTGACATCCCAAATGTTCAAAAACCATGGGGCTGGATGAAAATTAAAATTAATGAGACTCCCTTGCAAAAGTAAAATATGAATTTTGAAAATGTGTTGTTTTGGTTTTTGAACATTTAGGCTACTGAATGTAGCCATGTTTGAAGTTCTTCTCCATGCCTGCCCTGGGGAGGGGGGGGAGAGACAATTTTAGCCACCACACTGTGAAGCCAGCACAAGAACAGATGATGATCTCCCTCTACCCTCCGTGGAAACCAGGCAGGCAGGTTACTGTCGGAAATCCTGCCATACCCCGAGGTGGGCCAAGACGCTGGCCACATGCTAGGGATGGGCGAACAGAATGTTCGGACATTCAGTCATTTGGTTCAAAACCCAAGTTCAGGGTTGGTTCAGTTTGGTAGAATTTGGTTCAGCTGAACTCAGCCGAACACCCAAAAATAGCGCTATCAATACTGAAACCGAAACCGAAAAATTTTCGGTATTGGTATTTTTGGCCCTAAAACCACCCCTGGTGTCCACCCCTGCTGTTGGGAAGTCTGCTCCTCAGCTGCTTCCCCCTTCCAGTCATGTTTTTCCCACCCAAAGTCATGTTTTTCCCACCCCCGAAGTCCTCCGAACTTTTCCAAACTGTTCAGAAGTTCAAGCATTCGGTTCGGAAGTTTGGTTTGGTCATCTGAACAGGCCGAGTTCAGGCCGAACTCTGAACTTATGAACCATGTTTGCACTTTCCTACCGCATACGCAGCCACCCATCCCTCCCCACCCATCCACCCTCCCCCAGCCTGACCACTCTCCTGCCATGACCATGATATGGCTGTGTGGAAATGGTGACAGCACATGTCACTCAAAGCCTCATGACAGACCTTGTTGCGGGGTGGGGCAGTAACTCAACCCATGACCACCTCACTCCCCGGACCCTGGATTGGTCCCTGCAGTCAACTGGGGGCACATTTCTTGAAGTTCCCCAGGTTTCCTGGACCAATCAGCCATCATTCTCAATGTAACCAATCCAAGCGCGTGCACCTGGGATCTCGCATCCTCGTGAACGTTACACTCCTTGTCTCCCCCCACCCCGGTCTCTCAGATTGTAAGCCCTAGGGCAGGGACTGTGTCTATTCAAATACTTTGTAAAGCGCTAGGTACATTGCTTGCACTATATAAATGTTTGCTAATAATAATAATAATAATAATAAATAATAGGTGGTGACTATGGAGAGGGTGTTCTTGGTGGTCGCACCTAGGCTGTGGAACTTCCTCTCGGCAGTTGGCTCCGGACCTCCCTTCCTTTCAATGAGTTTGTAAGCCCTGATTGTTCTGGTCTTTGGTGAGGGAGCTGGGTGATGGGAAGTGGGGTTGATGGTTAGGGTGGGAGGGGTTTTATTTATACTTTTAGCTTTGTCCTTTTTGTTATGAGTTGTGTTTTAATGTATTGATAAAATGGAAAATCAGTACCTCGGGAAAGGTAATGCCAAGTTCTATTTTGTCCCCCCCTCCCTGTGCCCTGTTCAACGTGCATATGCAGCCACTGAGCGAGATCATGAGGGGGTTTGGGGTGACATGCTATCTATATGCTGATGACCCCAAACATCAGCATAGGTGGGGTCCGCCCTCCTCTGGTTTCTCAGGTCCAGAGTCTGGGGGCGTTCCTAGATCTGCAGTTGCACTTGCCTGGATGCCCAGCACGATATCTCGAGTTTGGCAGTTTTACCCCACTTTGAGTAAGACTGTTATGCCCTGCATCCCGGCCCACATATGCATGGCCACAAGACGCTGGCCACATATGCATCCCCAACCACAAACACAGCGTCACATACGCAGTCACCCATCCCTGCCTCTCCCCACCCATCCACCTTCCCCCCAGCCTGCCCACTACCCTGCCGCAGCCATGATATGTCTGTGTGGGAATGGTGTTGGCAGATGCCAAATAAAATAGTGCACCAGAATACATTTCTATTGTTTAGTGACTACAGTGGTCAAACAGGACAGGTAATTTTTTTTGTTGGTTTTTATTATTATTTATTGTGGGTTTTATTAGTGAGCCTTTCTTTAAAACAAACAAACAAACAAACAAACAAACAAACAAACAAACAAACAAACAAACCTGTCCAAGGTGGTTAAAAACAGCACTTTTATCCTGCAGCAGTAACTCTTCGCTTGCCTGGATGCCCAGGTAGCACAATATGAGAAAAGTAGTAACTTTTCTCAGCCCCTGCATTTCCTTCGCCGGTGCAACCTTTTCCTTTTTCTTAAAGGTTCAAAGAAGAGATGCTCTCACTCTTTCTCTCCCTCTCAGTATTTTGCATTTCTTTACTGTTATGACCAACCTGAAAGGGCATCAAAAGCAACATGTGCTCTTGAGCCACCAGTTGGGAACTGCTACGCTAAACAGTGGAAGGACTGCATGCAGTCTCAATGGTCTACGTGTCCTGGGAATGCCGGGTCTGAGTTGGATGAAAGAGAGGTAGAGTTGGGTGTCATCAGCATATTGATGACACCGAACATCAAACCTTCACACGGCCTTACCCAATGGCTGCATATACACATTGAACAGTAGGGATGTGCAAATGCGGTTCGGATGTTCGGAGTCCAGACCGAACTCGGTCTGTTTGGATGACCAAACCCAAGCAGACCGAACCCAAACTTGATCCAAACTCTGAAACGACCGAACAGTTCGTTCGCATTCGGATCAAGTTCGGATGAGTTCGGGTGGAAAAAATGTGACTGGAAGGCCCAGGGAGGGGAAGCAGCTGAGGAGCAGACTTCCTGGCACCAGGGGTGGAGAGGCTTGGAGTAATAGCCAGCCTGCCCAATCACCATCCCTTTTCTCCTCAGACCACTGGCTTCGCAGGCTGTGACTGGACATGGGGGACGGAGGGGGGGGAGGTGTGTGTCTAGGCTGCACAGAGCCAATGAGGCTTGCTGTAAGGCGGGCGCAGCAAGTAACAAAAGTCATTGCCCTGCCCCCTTCCAACACCTTCTGAGCTAGTAGCCACTGTTCCTGGCAGCAGGCATTTTCAGAAGTCTCCGTCTCCCAGCAGTTTGTGTTCTTAATCCATTGCCATCCTCCTATTTTTCACCCATTCCACACATTTCCCTAGTATCATTTATTTGGATTAGATTAGATAGATTTAGGTGTTATTTTTATTTTTTTTACCCATCCCTGTGTTCTTTATCCCTACCCTCCATTTAATCCTTCCCTCCTCCCAATATATATCCCATCCCTGATTCCCTTCCCCTGTTTTGGGATTTATTTAGAGTAGGATTAGATTAATTTAGGTTTCATTTCAGTTTTGTACCCCTCCCTGTGTTGTTTGGTGTGACCTGTCTGTGTCCCCCCCATCCCTGTGTATATTATTATTTATAATATAGATAGATAGATATTAGATATTACATAGTTACTATAGATATAGATAGTTGTAGGAGTTAGCTTAGTTATAGAGATAGACAAGATAGAGATAGTGTCTTGTAATTATTCAGTTTTAATATTTTATAATGTGTTTGTAGGACTAGGCCTTTGTAGATAAAATATTAGATTTAGTTCCATAGGTTTTAGAATAATAATATTTAGCAGTTAGCCTAAATAGCAAACGATATCGATACCGCCCCCTCCGAACATTCAGCCGAACCAAACTCCGCTAAACCAAACGACCGAATCCAAACTCGGGTTCTGGATCAAACGACTGAACCCGAACTCAGTTCTCGAACCGAACGACTGAACGACCGAATATCCGAACCGCGTTCTGTTTGCACATCTCTATTGAACAGGAGAGGGGACAGAATGGAACCCTGTGGGATTCCACATGAGAAATCCTGGGGAGATGCCATACAATCCCTGAGCACCACCTGCTGAGTTCTTCCGGCCAGGAATGAGCGGAACCATTCAAGAACAATCCCACGGATCCTGGCCTGATCCCATGGACGAGTCACCAACATCTCATGGTCAATGGTATCAAATGCAGCTGACAGATCTTACAGAATCAACAGGGTCAAATATCCCTGATCTAATTTGTGGCTACTGATTACCTTATGTTACCGGATACTGATGTTACCAAAACAAATTGGATATTGTCATTTTGCTGGGTATTACTGTTTTTTCTGGTAGTCCTTTCAACTCTCTTAAGGACTTTCCTAGTTTAGAAAGTCTGAGAGGCAGTTTTCAGGGGAAAGAATAAAAAATTAAATATAATTCATCCATGAATTTGAGGATATTGGAATGTATTATTTTGATGGCTGTAATATTTTAAAAAAAATCTTAGTTAGGGTTGGAGGTTTATATTGAGGTGGTTGCATCTGGTGGCCTGCTAAATACCTAGGTGTCAGACTAGATGATTTTAGGTCTCTTTTGATCTTGAACTCTAAGACGTCTATGAGGAGACTCTCTCAATAAGGAAATCAGCTCTCAGGGTGCTCAATCTTTATCGTGAATACATCTGAGAAGGACTATGTGGCCAACAAGGGCAAGTACCGTACAAGGCTCATTACACAATCACTTGAGAACTCCAGACAAAACTGGTGTCGAATGGCTGATTGAAAGTGACATACTCAAGTAAAATGCTTTTCTGGTTGGTAAAATTTGCCATTTTTCTCCCATTGTTGTGCAAAAGGTTTTCAGTGGGAGGCAAGAATAACGGTTACCAGTGATAGCTGCTTTCCCAATATACGTAGCGTGAAGGAATGCACTGGTTTGTGTTTGATTTTTTTAAATGTAAATTTGTAGAAATGCTTCAAAAATGCACTTAGCGTCTTACAAATAAGCACAATTTTTTTCCCCTCCTCTGCCTAACTAGTTTGTCAGTTTCAGTAGTGGGACCTGCGATGCGTGCGCTACACCTGCAGAGTGAACCTAGAGTAACTTTAATATTCACCCATACAATTTGGAGTGACAGTTTAAACAACCCTAAACAAAGAATTTCAAGACTGCCTTTTCTTCAGAGCTCTGTTAAAACATGACATTGTTTCATATTAAATTGGGGTTTTCTTCCCCCAGTGGTTTTTGATTTAATGCAATGGCTTTTTGAAATCTAGAGGGTAATAGATCACATTCTTTCACTAAGACCGAAATTGAAAATGTAATAATGCTGTGAACTCCTGGATCTTATTGATTCCAAGTGAGCAGGGGTTACCCTCATTACAGTGTGTGACCTCTATTTGTAATGCCCATCTGTAATCTGGCGGATTGTAACTTATATATATTCTCTATCTGTGAGCGTAGCAGGGTGCAACCAGAGAGGGCTGCGACCCTTTTAAGAGGGGTCTGAGAGCACCAGCGTATGTGCTGGGTGTGGGTGTGGTTGAGCCAGCCACAGAGAGCACAAGCCAGCCTGAGGACTGAGCATGGGAATGCTTGAGCCAGTCCTGTAGAGCTGGACATGCCTAAGGGTAAACCTGGGGACAGCTGGGAAGGGCTGATCTCGAGGATTGTGGGCCCTTTAAGACAGTGCCAGGTGTCGTGATGGGCATGGCAAAGCCAGTCCTGTGCCTAGACACCAGCCTGTGCTGAATACAGGCTGGAGAGTAAAGAGACAGAGTGGGACGATACCGGCCCTTTAAAGCTGGAGTGTGAGGAACCTGGCCACACCCACTCTGCCTGTATAAGAAGAGGCAGCCTGAGATGGAGTGTCGATCTGACTGCAGAGAATAACAAGACCTTTCGTGATGGAGTGCTGAGCTGAGGGAACCTATAACCTGGAGACAGTGGCCCCAATCCGTGCGGATCCCGTGCCAAGCCGTCTGCGCACACAGCTGTGCACAGCTGCATGGATCCCGCACATTGTGCCCTGTGGAAACTGCACAGAATCCGCTGGGCATCGGATTGCGGCCAGTGAGTGCCAGCCAAGGAATCCCTGCCTGCTGGGAAAGACTGTTCTGTGGGACTTGGGCTTGCTACTGTGGTGGAAAGCTATATATGAGAGACTGTGATTTGTGATACTGTCTATGGACTTATACATGGAATAACGACTGTATTATAGTGACTGAGAGCTGAATTCCCACGTGAACGTGAGTCCGCGGGCCTGATCCTGCAGCGCCTGATCTTGTAGGCACTGCAATTCTTGTATTCCAGCTCCTCCCCCATCACAGGATACAATCCCCTGAAAGTGCTACTACGTTTAGGATTGTAGCAATAGTCTATCGATTTTTCCCCTGCCATTTTAGTAGAGTATCAACAGGACTGCAAACTAGAAGGCAAAAAGTTTGCTTTGGCTTCTATTTGGCAGTTTTCCATAAAGTTGCCTCATTTTTTCTTATGTTTGTTTTCTCTCCTCTTTTCTTAGCAATAAACCTTCAGTTCAAAGACATGCCAATTAAAAATAAATAAATGTATTTGATGCATTTTTAACCCACAACCTCCTATAAAATACAAATAAATAAAAATCCGCAATACAAAAATAACAGAAAAAGATGGAGTTAAAAAAAGTTCCCTCCCCTCTTTTCCATCCCCTTCCATTACCCTTTGCCATCCTCTCTTCTTTCTCTGAAGTAAGAGAAGAGGGACTTGCCCACCTTGTCTCCTCAAAAATGTAGCACTAGCACTTGTTCCCCTGACCCAACCCTCATCCACCTCCTGGGTCCCATCTCCTCAGCAAAAGGCCCTCCGCACCGCAATAGGGGCGGGGGGAGGTTGCCG
>QEPC01012435.1:2493523-2521998 GCA_003113815.1 Sphenodon punctatus
GCATCAAGAAACAGCCACTCCAGCCCCAGGACCCACCACTAGGGTTATGGGGCCAAGTCACTGGCAGGGAGGGCTGTGGCCAATACCTAGAAGCTGCCACTCTAGCCCCAGGACCCACTGTCATGGGTCTGGGACCATCATTCCTCACACAGAGAGCCTTTTTCTGAATGCCTGAACCAAACAGGACCGAACCGAACGGCCAAACCCGAACGCGGCAAATGAACAAAATGGCTGAACCGAACGGCCGAACTTGAACCACGATCTGTTCGCCCATCCCTATAGCATCCCTGTTTCACTGAAGTAAACTAGAACTGAGCCACCTGCATGCCCTTTCTCTAGAGTGTTGGGAGAGGGTGGCCATTGGATGGACCATTACCAATATTGGTATCCACACATGGTGGAGAGGTAGCTTGCTGCTCGCAAGGAAAGGGTGGATGATGAGAGGTCATTCTGATTTAACACATACAGCCTTATTCCTTTCCTGTCTGATGGTGAAGTCTGGACTGCCCCTGATCTCAATCTTTTGCATGGCTGCTGCTATTACCAGAGGGTTGGGTATTTGAAAAATATAACTGAGGTAATGTATATAAGGCATCTGAGAACTTGTTAATGGGAGCTGCTAAAGAAGTAGCATCCCACACAAAGGTAGATGTTTTAAGTAGTTCCTCCAAAATGGGTGGCATCGCATGTCTAGATTCACCACTGTCAAGTATCCCAAATACTGGATCCATGAGAGTCCACGGCACATGCAGGGCATGGTATTGGACCCATTCATGAGAAGGAGAATGGTCCCTGGAGATGTAGTGCCTAGAGCCAGGGTGCCTGGAGTCATGGTAACGGCGGTGCAGGGAAGAGCTTCTGGACTGAGAATGGTAACAAGAATGACGGTATTGATTAATGCTGCAACTCGGTCCTCAGAAAACTTCAGAATTCACTGAGGATTCCAGTTCTCGATTTGGAATGTCCAGGTTCTGAAGTTCTGAGGACCAAGACTGTTCCATGGAAACTTCAGAACCTCCGTCAAATACTGGCGCCACTGCATGCATAGCTGGATTTGAGCTTCTGTAAATGAAATGTAGTGCCATATTTGGTAGGAGGCAGGTATGGGAGGGGACAGCTGAGTGGTGGTAAGCCAGATAGCAAGTTTTAATTGACTGGCAGGACAAAATAAAAGTGGCGGCACAGCCATTTCCCATTGCCTTTGGTGAATTTGGCTGTTTGCTACACTGCTGATCTTTAAGTAATCGACTGAGGATGGGGAGGGGTGCCTAGCATGGCATGGCATGGTTTGGCCTGTCTTGTCCAAAGAGCCAATGCTGAGGGATGGGGGGTTACGTTTTCCACCATGCCATGCTTTTAAAAATAATAATAATAATTGGGTGCTATATTGCTGCTCATTGCTGCTTAGAAGTGTGCGCCAGGGGCCCATGTCATTTTTATTTTTCATTTTTGTTATTTAAATCTGTCATTTTCATTTTCATAAATATCAATTTTTCATTTTCATTTTTGCTTTCATTTTCATTTTCCATTGGTTTCAATGGAAAACACATTTATGACTGTACCTTTTTTTTTTTGCATTGTATGTGACTGAGGCTTGGAATGATTGTGCCTCCAATGGAAGGCATTAAGTGTAACAAACTACAAAAACATTGGATAAAGGAATCCAATTTTATAAGCAGTTGAAGTATATTGCTTTGCAAAAATCTTCATATACATTCTTAGCTGTAACATCTTTGCCTCACATATAATGTAGATGAAACTTGGTAAGTTTATACCCTTTCCTACATTTACTATCTATGACATCTTTCAGAAGGCTTGGATAAAAGGTCCTGGTAATATAAGCAATTAAGTTATAAACGTATGTCTGACTATAACATTTTTGTAGTCCGACCAGTGTACATGAAACTTTTCAGAGCTGTATATCACACTTTCATGATCATCTCTGCCAAATATAAGAAAGATGTGATAAAGGGTCCCAATTTTATATGCCTACACAGCATATGCAGAGAAGGAGCCTATTCCAGTGTGACTCTACTCTTACATGTGACTGTGGTATAAGATCGGTTTGTTATGCCAATTGAACAGCAGAAATATCAACCAAATATCCTCATTCTGTTTTGAGACCATCCCAACATCTCTCCCCCACTTTTTCCTGGGAAGTCAGAATCATCTGTTTAGGAAAAAGCCAATAGAGATTCTCTTCTGTCCCCTGTCACAGTGCTGCAGGATATGATTGTGATGATAATTGGCCAGCCTGGATGTATAAACTATGGGTAATTTCAGATGTGACGGGTTGGCATTGGTCCCGTCACGGAATCACCCTTTTGACTCCCCGCCGGAATCGAACTGTCATGGCCAGCAGACATGCCGTCCAATCCTGGTGGGGAAATCTGGGGGGGAGGGGCGGGGCTGCTCAGCGCAGCGCAACGGGCAGCTGCACAGCCCCTCCCCCCCACGCTCCCGAGGTCGCCTGCTCACCGGGAGATGGGCGGGCGCACTGGCCAATCCGGCTGCGGTGCCCGCCCACCCCCCAGGGTTTTGACCACGGCCCAGAATCGGCAGCGAGCATGGCCGCTGATTCCAAGCCATGGTCAGAGGTCAAACGAGACGTTACCATGAATCCCACCATGGTTGAGCATGGTAACGTCACGTATGTTGGGGGCAAAAAGTGATTCCAGCCGTGAGTTCACCCCCGGTGGGAATCACTTTGACCATGCTTTTGGAGATGGTCCCCGGACCATACTAGAAAGCATGGTTATTTTGATTCCCGCCCGAGGTTCACTGTGGTGAACATCTGGCGTTCATCAAACAGACATTATGGGACCATTCCCCACCACAGGGGATTATCTGTGGTTGAGCGTGATCTCGTAACGTTTGAAAATACCCTTTGTGTCCTGATTGCTGGGATGCTATCCCAAAGTCCCAGTTATGTGCCTTCTATGCCCACCTCAAAGCCACCACCATTCCTGTAAAGCTGGAAGCATGCAGTAATTGGCCAGTGAATGTGTCTATCAGTCTTTTGGGTTGCTCCACATCCTCCCTCCTACAGAATCCTTCNTCAGTCTTTTGGGTTGCTCCACATCCTCCCTCCTACAGAATCCTTCCCCCTTCCATGCCAGGTGCCTGCCTCTGTCTGTCACTGCATGTACTGCTATTTATCTGAATAATAGTCTTCAAGGGGACAACTTCAGTTGCTTATAAAATTGGGTTCCTTTATCATACCATCCTGTAGTTTGGCATACATGACAGGAAAGGTATGAGATACATTCCTGTCAAATGCCTTGTAAACAGGATGGAATATAATAATGTTACAGCTGGAAATGTATTTTAAAGTTAATCTCTAATACCATCAGGACCCTTTATCCAATCTTTCTGAAAATTGGTAGGATTGTTAATCTTGTAGAGGGACATAATATGCATAGGTATCATGCAAATTGGATGGGAGATAAAGAAGTTGTAGCCATGAATGTGTATGGAGCTTTTCTTAAAATCTCAATATTCAATTGTTTCTAAAATCAGTTCCCTTTATCTAATTGTTTCAAAAATTGGTACACATAGTGCCCTATGTTGGGGGTACAATCTACCTAAGTCTCATGAGAATTTAATAAGAATTAAAAACGTTATAGCCAGAAATACATGTTTTTTCCCTTTATTTCAAAAACAAAAAGTTGTTTTCCTTTCTATTTTCATTATTATTTGTCATTTTTATTATTTCAATAACAATAATGAAAATGACAATTTTTGTTATTGTTATTGTAATGATGAAAACGACATGCACACCCCTACGAGTGCTGCTTGGTTGTTGGCACCATGAGGCAGAGGGATCTCTCTGCCTGGCTCCACTTCCCTTAGCCTGGGCTGTTCAAGTTGCCAGCACCACACCACAACAATGCCATGTCTTTTTAAAAATAAACCTGTGCCACTGCTGTTTGCACCACTTGGCACCATGAAGCCAGAGGGATCTCTCTGCATAGCTCCCCTTGCCTGGGCTGTTCATGTTACCAGCGCCAGACCACACCAATGCCATGCCTTTTTAAAAAATAAGTGGGTGCCCCTGGACTGCGTGTGTTAATGTCTGGTTTCATTCTTGTGGGTGTTATCATTTTGTCTGGTGGGCTGGCTGGTTTTTGGTGGCATTTCTCCATGTAGTTGCACACTGTTTTGTGGGGTTGTTGTAATCTTCTTGAACGAATGTCTCACTTTTGCTAGCCTGCTTTTCTGGGCACTGCTTGGCTGGTGTAATTATTTTAAAGTGGGTGCACTCACCGCTGATGGTGGGCCATGCTGTGGGCACACACTACTTTTGGCCTTTTGGGGGATTTCTGCACACAGGGTATTTTCAGACGATACGTGGGCCATTGGCCCCGTACCGGCACCAACGGCTTTGTTCCCCGCCGGGGTCACCCCGTAACGGCACAACAGACGTGCCGGGGGGATCCCGGCGGGGAAAGTGGGAGGGGCCGGGGCCGCGCGGTGCAACGTGCGNATATACTCCTGACTCAGGCCTCTGAGGCATTCACCCTTCGGCCTTGGCCAGGGAGCTGTTCGAAGGGAAAGTTTAATTTGAATTGGTAATGGCATTGGAGGGCATATCCACGCCATATACATACCTGTTAATGTTATTATAGGAGTATAGAAAATACTGGACCCATTCGATTGCCTAGTGACAATCTAACCAACGTTCTTGCTCTGATTGCATTAAAGAGTGCGGCCTTTTACAATCCAGCTCATGTCTCCGTGTCTCATTTGGGGCTGGGGGTGCGTCGGCAACATGCAGATGCTTTGCAAATACTAAAGTAATTTATCACCATTGGTTTGTTATCCAAACAAAAATGATGGTTTGGTAATATAACTAACACCCCCTTGTGCTCCATCAAGCACCCATTACAATTATTCAGTTTCAGGAGTTTTTTTGGTTTTTCATTTTAATTGGTTTGGTAATTTTAGTGATGTCATTTCAACAATGTTTGCATTATTGAACATGCACGATTGCAAAAAGTGACAACCAAAATACCAAAATACTGAAATAACGGAACAGAAAAATAAAAAACCCCACAAGAATGTACCTATTATGTTTCTGGATGGGAGGAGACTCCAGGGACAGAGGAGGGATGCAGGCATCGCTCAGCTGAACTAGCTAGAATGGTGCCATAATATATAAGAGGGGACGGACACAGTCCAGTCGGGCATGGTTACCACATATACTAAAATAATTGATCACAGAGCATTTTGATTTTTGTGCCATCACTCCTGTGTAAGCAATACATTTTTTCATCCACACTTGGGAGACGAAGGCCCTTTTCACATGGACTTTGCTCACATGTGTCCATTTGAACACTGCAGCAGGGACGAGTGAGCATATGTGTGAACACCGCGGCCGGTGGGTGGGGATGCCTGGACACTTCCGCGCTCCACCCACCTCCACCCATCACCCACGCCTGGAGCAACCTCCCTGCGTAGAGGTGTGTGGGGGGTCACACCTTCATGCACCGTCCGCTCATCCCGCCATGCACCCACGCATGTTTGAAAAGGGGTGATGACTGTACGTGTGTCCTGCCAGCACTGGGTCCATTTTACAGTGCATCCTTACTAGTCTCCGAGACATGAGCAGCCCAATCCTCTGGTTGAAGTCCCATTCATTTCAGTGCAGAGTGCTTTGAGAATTGGGTCTGAGAAGAGCGTGGCATGGGGGCAGCTTGCTATCCTGTGCTTTGATTTGGTGATGCTGTGATATGGATGGAGTTTTTTTCAAGAGACAACTGTTGTTTGTTCCCTCTCTTGCATATTGCAGTGTTCTCATTTCTCCTCCCACACTAAGCAATACTGTTGTTCTCAATCTAAAGGGCATTGAGAAAGCAGAATGTCGCTTCACCCGTGATTGCAACCAAGAACACATGTTTTTGAGATTTGCAGTTCATAAACCATTCACTATTCAGATTTCCCTTTTCCTCTCTGCTTCATAAGCTTAGCCTCCCCAACCCCTTGATTAGGTCCCTGCCAAGACACTGAAGCCAATGGTATTGCTTATGTGTTTCAACTCAATTGGCGCACTGCCATAGTTGCAGTGACCTTCCTATAGTCACCCAGACGCAGACGGAGAAGTCAAGATAGCAGCCCAAAGCTGCAGATGGTAGTTCTGTGACTCGCAGGCAGCGTCCCATCCGCAAGCCCAATGGTTCCCCAAATATTTTTTGTGTGACCCCATTTTGAGACAAATATAAACCCAGAGAGCCACAGAGACATGAAAGGTGGTGGTGATGTTAATTACTTATATAGCACAAACAATGTGCCTAGCATTGAACAATCATGATTTAAAGACAGGTCTCTGCCTTGAGAGGCTTACAATCTAGAGAAGGGAGAGCAGAACATAGGGAGAGAAGGACACATTGACAAGGCTGAGAAGTCTCAGGTGCAAATGCTTTGTGTAGATACAAGGGGAAAGCAGGAACTCTGATAGACAGGACAGTAGATGGCGTGTCAGCAAGCAGTCTGTGAAAGTGATGAGCTAAGGAAATCCTGACAGAACAGGTAAATATGATGAATAGGTATTGCTGAGACATGGTGGGATGACTTTCATGAGTGGAATGTAGTAACTGAAGGATATAACTTGTTCAAAAAGAACAGATCCAGCGGGAAGAGAGTGGGAGTAGCATTATGTAAAAATGTATACATCTGCACAGAAATCCATGAGAAAGGCAAGGAGTTATAACTATGAGAAAAGCTAGAAAGGACTGCTTTCCCCAAAGCAAAGTCAGAATGGGCTCCCAGGTCCAAGGACTAGTGCTTGGAAAAGGTGTGCATGGAGGACACCTGCCGTACAATTTTCCAGAAATTAGCTTTACAAATGTGTCTGATTAGCCATGGAGGTAGCTACGACCGGGATTGAATGCACTCTTAATTCCTGAGGAGGTTCTCTATTTACTATAGAATAGCCGGTGTAGATGCATTGTCTCAAAGTTGACATTACAATACTCAGACTCCCGTACGCTGGCCACCATATGAGATGAAAAGAGAGTCACTGGCCCTGCTGTGTTTAGTACTGTCTGTATAGAACGATATGCCAGGGACACGTGTTGACTAAGTTGCTGCAATTTGCAGTGATTTTCTTTTCAGAATCAGCCAATCCTCGCAGTGTCATGTTATAATTGCAGTGAAACTGCAGTGGGAGCTGTCTAGAGGATATTTAAATCCTGGCTCACGCATAGACTTGTTGCCTGACCTCAAACACATCTGTCAGGGAGGTGTGACCTTGACCCCTGAGGGTGAATAGGCCCCTGGGAGATGAATTGTCTGTGTGTGGAGGAGGTGGGTCTTAGGGCCCTATGTTTTGGTGAGGGAAATCTGGAGTTTTAACATGAGGTGGGAGTTCTTGGTTGCTGAAATTCCAGAGGATTTGAGGGGTATTTGATTAACAAATATTTTATTTATTTATTTATTTATTTATTTATTTTTATCGATTTTTATCCCGCCCCTCTGGAAAACAGCTCAGGGCGGCTAACAATTTTAAAACATAAAAATACAATCATATAAAATTTAAAACAATCATAATAATATTAAAACAGGGCTAGGCACATGATAAAACAATAAATATGGTGTGGGGAGGTGGCTTGCCTTGCATAGGTGGACTACACAATGGAGGCTTTCTTTTTAAGAGGGGGATGTCTGGTTTCTTGTGTGTGTGTGTTATGGCTGCTGTTATGGCTTGACATGGCGCCTAGTAGTTCCGAGTTTCCGCGATTCCGACGTCCAAAGTTCCGAAGTTCCAAGTATTTCCGAGGTTCAGAATTCCAATTTCTGAATTCCAGGTCCTTGGAAAAAGTTCCGAAGTACCGCTGAGTACCTGGACCAATTACTCGGAACTTCAAAAATCGACCCGAGTACCTGGAAGTACTATTAGGTACAGTCCTAGTACGGATCTTCATATTTATGCTCAGTATAATGAGAAGGTTCTCTCCAGTGGCATGGAGGAGGGCAGCAACTGCATGGAGAGTATTCTCTTTTTCTATAATGGTCCCTGTAATAGGTATTTGGGTCTCCTATAGCTAGGAAAGTGGAGTATATTGAGTGCTGTGATGGTGTGGGCTTCTGGAGCCGCACCTGAGGGGGTGTGTCTAACAGACCCATAGTGAGAGGTGGATCTATGCTGGGGGAAGTGGGACACTGGCTTGGGGAACCCTGATTGGAGAAGTCCCAATAGATGTTAGCGTAAACAGTCTGTACTCTGAGTGATCTGAGTGTGGGGTTGTGTGGCACTGAGGCTTCCCTATGAGGAAAGTCTGAAGAGGGAGGAGAAGATCTAACTCTTTTGCTGCTTTCTCCTCTTTTTCTTAGGTTCAAAGTAGGAACATCTTCCTCCTGCATCTGTTCTTTAGATCTTTCTGATGGAGGTTCCGATGTCTCCAAGACAGTGGGAAGAATGCACATACAGGTACCACGTGGGACGGTGCCGGAACTGGAAGTGGTGCTGTGGTCAGTGCCAAGACTGGTACTGGGATTGGTGCCATGGGCTGTATCAGAGCCATCCACAGGTGCATAAGGTGGAGAGATTGATGCAGAACTAGTAGGTTCAGGGGGGAGGAGAAATGTGCTGAGTTGGAGCCACGGGGTCTTGTGACCTGTCTCGACCTTGATTAGGCCTTCCTTACAAGGCTCATCTTGTTAAGATGTCCTGGAGCCATGTCATGCGGTTCTTCCTTGCCCTGGAAGACATGGCTGTGCCAGCCTTGCAGGCTTTCATATCATGACCTTCCCCCAGAAAAGCTATCCACTTATCGTGATGGTCCATTAGGAGAGGGTTACGGGACAGGTCAGACAGTGTTTAAAACTGGACCGCTTTCACATCTTGATGACAGAGCCTGTGTTGCTCCAAGTCTGCTAATGAACTTCCTAACTGTAACTAATGGGGATGGGATTCCAGGTGGAATTTTGGTTTTGCTTTTTTCGGTTTCGGGTCTTCTTGATTTTCAGATATCGTTTCAGTTTCAATTTTTTTCAGGTTTTTTGCATTGATTTTTTCCGTTTTTTTCCCCTCATTGACTTCAGTGAATTTTCTCCCATTGAAGTCAATGAGAACAAACTAGAAGAAAATCAATGCAAAAAACCCGAAATGCCAGAACCAAAAAAGAACCGCAATTTTACAACCTAAATGGCCATTTTCGAGCTGTTTCAACTCTATCTTAAACCAAAATTCCCATTCCTATTAACTAAGTACTCAGGAAACTAACTAATCTGAACTAATAAAGCTTTTATTTATTTATTTATTTATTTATTTATTTATTTATGAGAACTAGGCCAACAAGAATAAAGGAGCATTCCTAGATGTCACCAACGCTGGTTGGAAGAAACTGAGGTGCAAGAGGCTCTGCCTCCTCTTTTATCTTTCCCTCTCTCATGAGATCAAAAGCCCACACAATTGCGGGGTTAGGGGATGAGGCAAGTGCTTTGTTTTACCTCCTTCCAAACTGATCTACACAGTCTGCCATGATACTGCTGATGCAGTGGGACTTCCGACTCCTGTCTGCATAGCAGGGATACCCCACATGTGAGAATCACAGAGCTCCTCGAAGACACCTTCTTCTGATGCTATATTCAGAACTTCCTCTAACCTGCCTGTCTCTGATTAAATATGCTGCTCCAAGACATATGCATGGCTCCAATGGAGGTCTAAGTCAGGCTGAATGGGGTTGGAGGATCTTAGTTATTTTACATGACTCACAGTGTGTTTTGTTTTCGTGCAACAGTGATTTACTTCTGTGTTGCTCAATGCTTTGGATGACCTATTATTTATGGAGAAAATTCCCTGGTCCTTGTACAAGTCTAACACAATCCTATAACTGGAACACAGTGACTATTTCTCCAACCCACTCATGCCCTCTGCTCCCAAGTCATTTCATTTTGGTCCCTCCTTTTCCCTCTTCCCCTTTCCCCTCCTGTGATTGTCACACTCCATATGTCTTTTCCTTCAGTTCTGCTTTACTTTTCTAATAACCATTCCTTAACCTAACCCTCCATGCTTTGAAAAATAAAGCAAACAAAATCAGGTAAACGTTTCTGAGTCATCACATTGCTAGCTTTGGTTGTATATTCTAGTCATTTCCCTAGTTGGCTTCTGCTGAGATTATAAACTCTTCATAGTCTGGCCTGCCTATAATACTTTAGATACAAATCTGAAGAGCTTCACTCTAAAGTATTCCCATTGGCTTCAATGGATCTAATCTAGAGTAAAAGAGTCCATGGACCTCAACCTATATTTTACATAAGCCTATTCTTGATTGACCCCTTTGCACAACCTTGGCACAGTAAGCATGATATACATCAATAGTAAATATACCCTGTAAAGTCAGTGGTAACTGAGCCATTGATTTCAATGAGGACAGATTTGCAGACTCTGGTTTAATCCTGATTGAGTCTAACTTTATTGTTTTCCGGTTAAATTTTAAATTTATCAGGATTTTCAAGAGATCTTGCATAGGGTGCTAATACAACCTGTACAAGGGGGAGAATTTCCCCTGGCTGGGCAAGCTCCACCGACGGAAACAAATGTTCCTGCAGCTCCCCCAGCAGGGGGTGGGGGGAGAAACATACAGTCACCCAGTCATGTCACCACGCTCCCGGCATCGCCCTGCCTCCCCGCCATGACAGGTATTTATGGCTGGGCACCATGGCAACTCCCCACACCAGGAAGAGCTGGGACTGGAAACAGAGGTTCCAACCCAGTTCTGCCTGTTTTTGCCCAGGTGGCCAGTTGCTGGGCCCAGAATGTGTCGGTGAAATATACAGACATGACGCTGACCCGGTCGAGCCAAATTGGGCCTAATCAGGCCAGCATCATGTCTGATACTATAGTGTATTGCTATGTAAAAAATATTTATTTCACTTAACTTCTTGTACCACTGAAAGTTTTACCCTGTTGCAATTTTGTACACTTTCAACATATTACTGAATGCATTTGGTGGCCAATTGCTTCCTTTTCACTAAAAAACTGTTAGAAAGGGGTGAGAGACAGCCTTTTCAATTAATTTCAATTAATTCTTTTTAGTGGTGATGAGCGAATCCCCTTTTCATACACACATACTCATGGTGGAAAAAATGATATTTTGGCGGAGATAAGAGACAGTAATTCCTGTGTTTTTGGTTAAATGAAAGAAGGCAAGAGTTTGCAAATCTAATCTGCTTCACCTCTGTATATCAGATTATATACAGTGCCAAATTTGCCTACAGTATTTGCATGAAGCCTACACATATTTGAACTGATTGTGCTTTAGAGCTTGTATGCGCACAATAATGAATCATCTGATCCTGGGTGGAAAGTAAAATCAGCTAAAAAACATATTCCAAGATTTTTCCAAAATGAGCTTTGAGGAGTAAGTCCCCTGAAACTTGAAGGTGGCAGTCACAATGTCATTGGCAAAAGCATCAGAAATTATTCTTCTGCAGATTTTACTTTTATGAACATCTGGGACTGAAAGGTGTGATCCTTTTTAGAGACAGTGTGTGTTAAAAAACGCGATGGCAGTCTGCTTAGAGTTGCTGTGTCCCACTTTGGCCCATGGGCCACCGACACATTTGTTGGGGCCCTTCCAGATGTTTGCCTGGGAGTTCTCCCGGGTGTGTTAACAGCTAGCTCAGGCTGTGATCCCGGAGACCTCCAGGGTCACAACCCAGGCTCAACAGGCCAGAGTGGACTATAACATTTGTTATAGCCCACCGTGGCCTAGTCTAGATCGTGTCCGCCATGATGGTCCATTATGGCAGGGGGTGGATGCAGCATGGGAGTGGGGCTGGCTGGCTGCACATTTGTGCAGCTCTCTGCCCATGCCCCCCACCCTGGGTGCGTGAATGTTTGTTCTGCGGCCGGGCCCAATCTTGACCAGGTTACCAGTGGCTTTCTGGTTCAGATCAAGTTGTAATAGTGGTGGTCCACCATCACTTGTGTTAATACCCATTGGTAATTGATGTGACATTTTGTCATCTTGTGTTTCCATTATTCAGGGTGCGATCGTCCACCCAACGAAGTCGATGACATTACTCCCATTGACTTAAATTGTGGAGAATTGTCCTGTATGTTTTGTCATCTCAAATAAGGATGTATAAAACTCGACTGTATACACAGACTGCTGGAGAAAACGTACAATAACAGCAAAGGTAACTGCCAAAATGTGTTCGCTCTGTGGGGGATGGGATGAAAATTTGGGGAAAGGGCACCGATGAAGCAATAGCAGTCCTAAGTATGCGTGAGTGGGTGGGCCACTTCTTTGACTCCAAAATCTCCACCTTTTATTTGTTTAGATTTTTATCCTGCCCTTCCCTCAAAAAGGCTCAGGGCAGCTTATTATTTTAATTAATTTATTTATTTTTATTTATTAGTTATTTAATAAAATATTTATATCCCACCTCTTCTGCTCCCAGCAGCTCGAGGCGGCTAACAATGAAAACACAGAATACAAAAATACACCGGTAAAAATAGATTAAAACGCTACATTAAAATTCAACTAAATTACAAGATAAAACATATACAAACATATATAAACACATGCAAAAAATAAACATTAAAATACAAACAAAGCCCGCAAACCCACCTCAACCCCCTCACAATACCACCTCCCCAGTCCCCACATCCAACCCCACACACAACCCTACCCGAAACCCAACAAACAACCCCCTCATATCCCCGCCCACCAAATTACTTTTCAAATAGAAACTGCCTCTGGAAGATGCTTAGACTTGGGCTCAAATTGAACCTACCAGGAAAGGGAGTTCCACAGCACTGAGGACGCAACCAAGAATATCTCCCTGTGAAGTTCTCTTGTCGTACGAACAAGACTAAGGCCATTTTCAGACATTACCCCTCCCTACCCTGTGCATATTCTGGCGGGGGGGGGAATGCACAGCCAGGATATGTGCGGGTATTGCCTGGTCTGAAAGCCCCACCCCCCACATGGCTTTGCCGGCAGACACGCACAGGGATGCAGAGCAGGAAATCGAGCTTTGCATCCCTGTGTGTGTCTGCCGGCAAAGCCATGCGGGGGGGTGGGGGGGGCTTTCAGACCAGCTGATCCTCATGCATATCCTGGCTGCACATTCCCTCCTGCAGCCAGAATATGTGCGCATGCGCAGGGGGTGTGTGTGAATATCTAACAGATAGCATTCACAGGGTAACAGTCCCAGCTGATTGCAGGTGTCTTTCAGATAGCTTGACCCCATTAAAATGCCAGTGGTTACACCCATTCATCCATCTCCCAGGTAATTCAAGTACCATAGAGGAAAAGTGTGGTGTGGGACAAGGACGTGTAACAGGGACAGGAGGTGCAGCTGCATTGGCGTCCACAAGCCTGAAAACAAAAATGAATGATGTGTTGAGTACTGAAGCAGAGGCCACACTGGGAGTGGGCCAAACAATGGTAACTTAATTAATGGTGCATAATGCAGTAGGAGACATCAACAGAGGCCTACAGGAAGGGTGAACAGACATCAGCTTCAACTTCCAGCACTGCCAGAGAGAGACTGAGCTTGCAGGGGGAAGTGGGAGGTCCTGAGGCCAGGAGAGGTAGAGGTTTCCCCTGTCACATGATACTGGTCTGAATACAGGAAGCCTGTAGGGCCAATACACAACAAATGATGTGCCCGCTACACACACCCCTACTGAGGGCCCATACTCCCGTCGCTAGTGCAGCTGCCCCCTTTGCTGTTGGGAGGAGGGACTGCCCAATTTCATCTTCTGCCCCTAGGCCAATTCCAACCTAAGTACACTTCTGGTGCAGGGGGAAGTCCTCTTTAATTATGGCCTTCCACAACAGCATACATGCTTGTTGTGATGCCAGAGTTCTGAAAATAACAAGAGAATTGTCAAGTGTGCCGTAAACTCTGAGAAGGTGTAGTTTCCATTCCACCCCACCCCCACCCCCATCTCTTCTGTCTATATACATACATACCCAGTCATACCCATTAAAATTGGCCTTCCTATGTGGGAGCATGAAAATCACACTAAGGGCAAAGAGTTATACCAATGCCGTAGGCCTCCCTTAGACCAGTTTCCCAGACAACCTGCTTGTTAGGTGCATTCATAGAAGTATGCACATGCTCAGTAACAAAAACGAAAAGGGTTAGTTTTGACAGAGGGCATATTCCAACATGACAGGAGCTCAAATGTAGCATTTTTACCTCTGTTTTGTCTGAACAAGTCTACATGGCACAGAAGTAAAAACACCAAGAGTTGTCAGCCTGTTGTCTAGACCAGTGCTTTCACCTTTGCTCCCAACAGTGCAGTCGTGCAAGTTGGAAATATAAAGCAAAAGCTGTGAGTAGGCAAGGTCTGAAGTCGATAGGGATTTCTCACTGAGAATTTCTTCAAGGTCAAGCCGTCAGTTACCTCCACAGCCCTTGGAAACTCTTAAAAATCAGAACCTTGGGGGAAACACTTTGGAGGCCGATTTAGATTTAGCTAAGGGTGCAGTGGAATCTGTTATGCAAAGCTTCATGGAAAACAGGAGTGCACGTCATAGTGGGTATTAACTTGCTGGCAATGATCTTGGTCTTTCATTTCTTAGGCCGAACCAGGAGTTCATCCTACCCTGAAGTGCTTGAAAGAAACACATCTAGAATGACAGCTCCTAGCAGTGTAAGGAGTAGAAACGAGATCAGACGGTCTCAGCTTTCCTCATACTTTGTTGAGAGTGCATGTCAACAAACCATACTGAACTGTCACTAATTTGACAGCTGTAACAGTGAAAAGCCCCATACAACCTGAATAAGACACTGGGACGACTGCCAGTTGAAGGCAGTTTTACCTTGAAAAGACTAACTCTGGGCTATGTGACTGAACAAGCCGTCTAACACGGATAAACTCTCTTATCTCTCATTTGCATATGAACTAAAGAGATTACAGCTGTTTTAAGTCCCTTTTCATTATTTACTTGTATTAGTGTAAATATCAGATTTCTAATAAAAGATTAATCTGTTTGCAGATAACCAAATCGAGATTAAAATTCCCAAATCAGAAAACACTTCCTGAGATTAACCGAATTAGGATGGGACAGGAGAAAATCGTTTGAAAATTGCTCACATTTTGTTTTCATTTTCAAATTTACTGGATGTGTACCTATTTCCTCTTTTTTTTTTCTTCAATGGGGTGGGTGGGGGTGGGGGTGGAATCTAGTATTGAGACTTCTGGCTATACTTTTACTTATGAATGTTTAAAATAATGCTTCTCTGGTCAGACCCAGGATCCTTGAATTTGAGGAAAGGTTGCTGGCTAATGGAAAAACAAACAAATACATTATTTGGAACAGGAAAGACTTAGAGTTCAGTTGAATTGGAGCATGACTGCCTTTTGCAGCAACTTGGCAGTGGATCAGATATTTAGTCCCTTGTTTATAATTTTTTCTATGCCTTTTTTTCTTAGACATGTGCGAACGTAGTTTGGACATTCGGGGTTCGGCCCGAACCCAGTCACTTTGGACAATCAAACAGAACGTCCGAACCCAACGCCACAACCCCTGAACAGTTCAGTCACGTTCGGATGAGTTCGGGTGCGCTCGGACAGGAAAAGTCTCGCTGGCAGGCCCGGGGGGAGGGGGGGCAGCTGAGGAGCAGACTTCCTGGCACCAGGGGTAGAGAGATTTTGACTAGCAGACAGCCTGCCCAATCACCATCCCTCTTTTTCTCAGACCACTGGCTTCGCAGTCTGCTATTGGCATGGGGCTAGGCTTGTGGTAAGGCAGGCGCAGCAGGTAACACATGTCGTTGTCCACCCCACTTCCAATTCCTTATGAGCTAGCCACTGATCCTGTCAGCAGGCGTTTTCAGAAGTCTTCCTCTCCCAGCAGTTTGTGTTCCTAAACTATTGCCATCCTCCTCCTATTTCACCCATTCCCACATAATTACCTCCATAATTTCATTTATTTAGATTAGAATAGATAGATTTAGGTGTTATACCTGGCATCAAGAAGCAGCCACTCCATCCCCAGGTCCCACCATCAGGGTTCTGGGGCCTATGTTACAGGCAGGGAAGGCTGTCCATCCACATCATCCAGAAGCTGCAACTCCAGTCCCAAGACCCACTGTTAGGCTTCTGGGGCCATCATTCCACTCACAGGGAGCTGTCATTCCATGGCATCAAGAAGCAGCCAGCCACTCCAGCCCCAGAAACCACAATCAGGGTTCTGGGGCCTACGTTCCAGGCAGGGAGGGCTGTCATTCCACTTCATCCAGAAACTGCCACTCCTGTCCAAGGACCCACCATCAGGGTTCTGGGGCCATCATTCCTCTCACAGGGAGCTGTCATTCCATCACATCAAGAAGCAGCCACTCCAGCCCCACAATCAGGGTTCTGGGGCCTATGTTCCAGGCAGGGAAGGCTGTCATTCTACTTCACTGTCTGCCAATGCTCCACCAATGCCAGTGTCATTCCACTTCACCCAGAAGCTGCCACTCCAGTCCCAGGACCCACCGTCAGGGTTCTGGGGCCTACATTCCAGGCAGGGAGGGTTGTCCATCCATGTGAAGCTGCCACTCTAGTCCCAGGACCCATGATCAGGGTTCTGGGGTCATCATTCCACTCACAGGGAGCCGTCATTCCACTGCATCAAGAAACAACCAGTCACTCCAGCTCTAGAACCCACCATCAGGGTTCTGGGGCCTACATTCCAGACCGGGAGGACTGTCATTCCACTTCACTATCTGAAAATGCTCCACTGATGCCAGCCAGCCTGCAACACCCGTCCAAGTAGGGGTGCCAGCCACTGAGCCCTGGCCGGGCCTCTGCCGCTGCTTCACCGATGCCAGTCAGGCTGCAATGCCCAGCCAAGTAGGGGTGCCAGCTGCAGTTACTGTGCCATGGCAATCCAATGTCTTCTGCTGCTGGTGGTACTGCACGTCAGCCATTTGCTCCTCCCTCTTGTAGATGGGCATAGCTCGGATGAGTGTGCCAGTGGGCAGGGGCTGGGTGTCCATGAGAATCACCACCGGGCAAGGCTCAACCAATTTGCAGTAGAGCTTCTTGAGATCGGTTGAGTATGACATCAGCCTGCAATGCCCAGCCAAGTAGGGGTGCCAGCCACCAAGCCTTGGCCAGGTCTCTGCTGCTGCTCCACTGATGCTTGGCAGCCTGAAATGCCCGGCCTCTGCTGCTGCTGCTGCCACTGGGTCTCATATGGCCAGCACCCCCGGGGCCAAGCGCTGAGGATTCCTGGTCTCTGCTGCTGCTGCTGTGTCTCCTATGGCCTGCCATGCCCTCATGGGCACCCTGGAGCGCCCCAAGCCTCTGCCGTGGCTGAACTTTCTGAAAGTTCAGGAGGGTCCAAACTCCATGGGGCCGAACCCACAAACCTGAACTATGTTTTCAGACCAAACGTCCGAACATCCGAACTCCAGTCTGTTCACATATCCCTATCTTTTCGTGTACAGTAGACCTTCCCTAGTTTAGATTTTACTAAGTCAAACAGATGACAAGGGATGAAGGTCTGTCCCATAGCCAAGGCTGACTTTACCACAGAGCAACTTAAGGAGACCACCCCAGCCCAACATTGTTCTCTTCTTCTGGGAGCCTGCAGTTGTCCCTGATTTCACCAGGGCATGTTTTGAGGACCCCACTCCCTCCCAGCAGGCCCCAAATATGACCATCTCTAGGGCCTCACAGGAGATGACCACAAGGGGTGGAGTCATATGAAAAGAGGTGGGAACACCAGGGTTCCCACATGTTATCTCCACCCTATGCCCTGCGTATTCTAAGGCCAGTCCTGCCCATAGCTCAGTTTCAAGCACTGAAGTCTCATGCTAGGAAGGCTTCATTATTTTAACAGGTTATAATAATAGGGCTGAAATCAATATTTACTGTGAATACAGAATTCAGTGTAGCCACATCCATTTAAACAAAATGAATCCAAAGAGGTATTTGTTTTGTTTGCACATGTGAATATTTAGGTTATTTCATGTTTTGTTTATTTCTGAAGTTCAATGAAGTTCTGCATCTGGGACTTCATTGAGTTAGCAATAATATTTGGAGTTAAATTGTATTCCACTGAAGTGAATTAAATAGTGTGATTACCAAAAACGTGAATAAACGGTTGCATGAAATTGTGATTTTTGGAGTTGTGATGGAGGTAAATTGAAATTAGAGCTGACAATGGGTTGTGGGTTTATTATTTGCAAATATTATTGACTGTATTTTTGATAGCCCTTTGAGTACCTGAATAATATCCAGAACCAAAATCCACACTCTCTCATGTCCATTTTTTTCAGATAGTCTATTATGCTTTGGTAATTCTGGTTGTTCAGCAATTTTGCTATTTCAATGACATCATTTTCAGCAGTTGTATATGAGCAATAGCTGTACTGGACAAAACAAAATGGAGTAACTGAAATAAATACCCAACAAAGCATTAACAGATATTGGTTTCCTTTCCTCTCAAACTGCTGTTTTTGGCTCAGGTATGGTTTAGACTAGGGATGGGACTTTTGGTTTCAGTTTAAACCAAGAGTGGCCAATAATGCCACTCTGGGTTTAAAACCAAGAGATCTGAGAATTGGGACCTCTCAGTGCCCAATTATCAGATCTCAGATCTTCCGAATTGAAGTCAATGGGAAATCCTGCCCATTGATTTCAATGGGAAGAGCTGCGATCCACAGGGAAGCCACAGGCACCCACCCTACTCCTGGCCTTGGAGGGTCAGTCTAGAGGTCAATTACCCCTAACACCCCCACCTGCCGGGGCCTGGAGTTACACACCTCCAGGGGCCCCCTAAAGCATCTTTCCTGTGATCCAGGGTCCCGGCAGTGGGTGGGGGTGATGGCTGCAACCAGCTGGGGTGCCAGCTCCACTGTTGGTGGCTGGGTCTCCTCCGCTGCTGGTGGGAGCTGGCTCCCGATGGCAGCTGAGCAGACCCAGCCACCAGCAGTGGAGCCGGCTCTTCTGCCGGGCAGCGGGATCTTCTCTTCCTTTCTTCTTTTCTTCTAATCTTCTTTCATCTTCTAGGTTGCATGCCAGTTCCAGAACTAAGAAGAAGGCTTCTGGCATCTTCACTGGACGCATGCACAGAATGACTACCCTCTTCCAAGATGGCACCGCTGTTGCTGGTGCCATTTTGGAAGAGGGCTGCACATGCACAGAATGGCCTCGGTGGCCATTTTGCGCATGGGCAATGAAGATGCCAGAAGCCTTCTTCTTAGTTCCTGAACTGGCGTGGAACCTAGAAGAAAAGAAGAAAAGAAGAAGAAAAGAGATTAGAAGAAAAGAAGAAAGGAAGAGAAGAGCCGGCAGAGGAGCCGGCTCTGATGCCGGTGGCTGGGTGTCGTCTGCTGCCAGTGGGAGCTGGCTCTGCCACCGGGCAGCCAGGCATGGCAGTGAAGACGGATCCCACCAGCAGCAGAGGAGACCCAGACACTGTCAGCGGAGCCGGCACCCCAGTTGGCGACAACCATCACCCCCACCCTCCACCGGGACCTGAACGGCAGGTAAGATGCTTTAGTGGGAGGGGGGAGAGGTGTAATGCTGGGCCCCGGTGGCTGGGGGTGTTAAGGGTAACTGATCCCCACCCTCCGAGGCCAGGAGTGGGGTGGGGGATGGCCCGAGAGGGGTTTTGGTTTCTGTCTCTGCGTTGGCTCCCTGTGTCTTGGAGTCAGAGGCTTTCCCATTGAAATCAATGCAAAAATTTCCCATTGAGTTAAAAGGAAAAGATTCGACACTGATAAAACCAACACCAGTAGGGGATGCAAAATACAGAGGAGCCAACACCAAATAACCAACACTGATAATCGGCCTGGAGTCCCACCCCTAGTATATACTAAGTAATAATATTTTTTCTTTAGCACTCTCCTGTAGGACTGATGCGGCAGCAGCTGTTATGGTGCCGCGATTCCGTTCTGCCATTTCGGAATTGCCCGCACCACACCGCGACTTTTATGCGGACATTCCGCTAATTCCGCCGGAATTCTGCAAATTGCAGAATTGCGGAAAAATTGCAGAAATTGCGGGAAACCGCTATTCCGCTATTTTGTGGCACTGGCAGAATTGCGGAAGTAGCGAAAATGTCATGTTTCCACGATTCCACTAAGTAGCGGAATTAAATAAGCGGAACCGCGGAACCGCGGAATGAAACTAGCGGAATGAAAGCCTCTGCCATGCCATTCCACTAATTGCGGAAACACTGTTTCTGCCAGAAATAGCTACTGCTGCGATATTCCGCTACAGCCCTACTCTCCTGCCATAGCACTCGGGGCATTTTTAGACAAGCACCAAATATTGCAGATTGGTACTTATCACATTTTAAACCATTTAAATTTTAATCCAGATTTAATGTTTAGATGTGTGTGTTATTGCAGATTTAGAATTCATCCGCATTTAAAGTAAACCGCTTTTACTGTTTTCACGAGGAGAGATGCAGATTTAAACACTATTTAAATCTACATTAACTGTTTAAATGTTAAAAACACATTTTAATCCATGAGTTTGTGAAACCGGTTTCATAAAACCCTGATGTTGGGGGTTTATTAAACTGATTTTACATCTTGAAAATTCCTCCTTAAATGTGCATTAGATTTCTCTAACCTACTTTAGTTGTCTCATCTAAAAACGCCCTTGGAGTGCTTCACATAGAACAATTTAACACAACTTTTAATCCTCAGAACAACCCTGTGAGGTAGGTTAGGCTGAGAGAATAATGTGACTGGCCAATGTCATCCAGTGAGTTTCCAGCCAAAGCAAGACTTGAACTGAGGCCTCCTCACTACCTCCCAGCTCAGGTAATGAGCATTTAGCCAGTGCACCACACCGGGTTTGATATACAATGGGTTTACCCATTTTGGGTGTATTTGTTTCAGCTCTTCTTCAGATGTTCATTCATGGGAACAAATATGCAAATTATCTTCACAAATATGAAAATCAATTTTATTTCAGTCCTAATTGTTATACTTAGGGCATTTTTAGACGAGCACTAAATATTGCGGATTAGTGCTTATCACACATTGAAATCATTCTTATTTTAATTCGGATGTAATGCTTAGACACGTGTGTTAGCGCAGATTTAGAATTAATCCACATTTAAAGTAAACCACTTTTCATATTTTCACAAGCATAAATGCAGATTAAAGTACTATTTAAATCTGCATTAACTGTTTAAATGTTAAAAACACGTTTTAATCTGTGAGTTTGTGAAATCAGTTTCATAAAACCCCAATGTCAGAGGTTTATGAAACCGATTTCACATCTTGAAAATTCCACCTTAAATGCGCATTATATTACTCTGATCCGCATTAGTTGTCTTATCTAGAAATGCCCATAGAAGAACTAGTGAGGTAAGCATATTAGATTTCATGGAGAGAACTGGATTGGGGAGATAAGAAGTAAGAAAATTTCTCCTGGGTGGACTGGCATTGTAAAAAAGGCATCACATAAAGAATATTCAATTAAATAAAATTCCAATAAAACACTCCCAAGCCCTAGCCCTACCTACTAAAGGACTGGCCAAATAAATAGGTCTTACATTACGTCCAGAAAATGCTCTGGCTCAGGTTTTGGTAAACCTCCAAGGACAGGGAGTGGGCCATTCTCTCCATTCACCCTTTGACCACTAGCTTCTCCATTGGTAGCCTTCATTTCTAGCTACTATTCCACAGCCCATGATATGAATAGCATAAAAACATAAGAAGTAGCATACTGAGTCAGACCAATGGTCCTTCAAACCCAGCATCCTGTCTCCAACAGTGGCCAATTTCAGTTTCATGGGACAAGTATCAGCAGTCACAATGGGCAATCCATTCCTTATTGATCTCCCCCTACTCCTGAAAGTAGGAAGTTCCCATCTCATAATCTACTTGGATAATAGCCATTAATGGACCTATTCTCCAGGAATTTATCCAGTCCCCTTTTAAACGCAGCTGTGACAACCTCTTCTGACAACAAATTCCACAATTTGTGTGTTGAGTGACTAAATACTTTGTTTTATTTATTTAAAAACTGCCATGAGTTAGTTTCATGGAGTATCCCCTAGTTCTAGTATTACCTGAGAGCGCTTTTAGACGATCCCGCTGACAAGCGGGATCGTTCAGAGGCGGGATCGGGCACCCGCCTTTCTCTCTACGCCGGGTCTGATGCTCAGAAGAGCATCAGACCCGGCGTAGAGACTCAGGCGCATGCGCACCCTTCTGCGCATGCGCACTCAGGAAAAAACCCGGAAGTGTGCCATGAAGCCGGCACAGTGGCGATCCGCGTTGGACGGGGCAGGATCGCCTGCCCGGTCTGATGCGGGGAAGAGCCGGCATAAATGTGAGTTTTCCATTTAAACGAGCGCAAAGAAACGCGGCTGATCAAAGGATCAGCTGCGTTTCTTGTCTCATTTAAAAGCAGCCTGAGAGTGTAAATAAATGTTCCCTATGTACTTGTTCCACTCCATTCCAGATTTTATCAACTTCTATCATATCTCCTCTAAGTCTTCTCTTCTCCAAACTGAAGAGCCCTAACCTATCAAACCTCTCTTTGTAAAGAAGCTGTTCCAAACCCTTGATAATTTTTGATCAAATTCAGGGGAGTAGGGAGATGCAGAAGGGTTTAGGACCAAACCTGGGAGACCTGTGTCTAGTTCTTGTTTTCCTGCATGTGACCTTGGGCAAATTCCATTGGGTCTGATTTTTAAATGTGAGCGTGGTGCCTGAGACTTACTCCGATCCTTAATTAGAACTAAAACACGGTACCTGCAAAAACAGGTATACCTTTAAAATTGTGGTACTTGACCTGTCTTGGTAGACGGGGCATTAAAAGTACTCATTTTAGTGCCCAACGATTTACCAAAATTAACGGCATACAGTTACCGGATTTCTGTTTTTCTATTGCCGATTTTCTGTTTTGTTCCATTTACCTAGACAGAAAAATGGTTAGGTACATTCCGAAAGACATTAAAATAGTGAAACGGTAAGTCAGAATAGGTCGGTGGAATAGAACATTGATAACTTGGAAATGGTATTACTCAGTGGTTTGGGTATTCGGGTAGCTGTTTTGCCATCACCAGACACCTGAAAAGATACCTACACTTTCAGATATAACCTATTGGTACAAAACTAGCTACCCATTTGAGCTCTTAATTTCTTGCCTTCACTGTTCTCCGTATGTAATATATGATAATGTACTTCCCTATGTCTCGGTGAATAAAATACAGCAATGACCTTGAGATGCCCAGAGTATGGGGACATAGAAATGTCTTAGAGATCTGCTGATGCTCTTTCCATGAGCATGTAAGAGCAAGGCTTCCTATCTGGCCCTTTATTACTATATTTAAGTAGCTCTTGTCCCGACGAGCTACGGATCTTTATTTCCTGACACTTGTGATGCAATTCAAACACATCCAGAGAAGCAGGAGAAAAAACATAACTTTGAAAACATATTAAAAATTGGGCTCCTGTCTCCTCTGATGATAGCAGCTAGGAGCTTTCCTGCCCTTTTAATTACAGGATCCTGAAGCAGTACATTGGATCAATACATCTCTGTCAATTGTCAACAGAGTGCATCACAGCTCTCTCTTAAGCATTCCACTCCAAAGCATTCATCTCAAGAATGAAATATATGCCCTGAGCTCTGTCCAGTTGTGATTATTTTTTTGCCAGGGTTCACCTCCAGAATGTCATTGTTCAGCAGGCATAGAGAGTCGTATCAGCCATCTGTGTCACAACTCTGGCACTGGGCAGGTTATTTCTTGAATGCACCTGCTATTTGGCTTTTGATGATGTAAAAGAAATTCTTTAAACCACCATGTGTAACGTAGCAGAGTGACCTATTACAGCAGGAGTGGGAAAACTTTCTTGTCTGGGGGTTACATTGGTGATTTAAAAGTAGCTAGAGGGACACACACACATACTCACACGCACACGTGTCCACAAAAGATGGTACTGGGGACTCTGGCATTCCCCGACAATCAGATGTTTGGCAGGAAGACATAGGGTATTTTCAGACGTTACGAGATCACAGTGAACCACGGTGAATACCCACCTGTGGTCACTGTGGCTCGAACGTCTGTTTGGCGGCCGCCAGATGTTCGCCACGGTCAATACCCGCATGGGGTCAATTTGAACCACGCTTCCCGGGCTAGCAGGGGGAATGTCCCGGGAAGCGTGGTCAAAAAGATCCCCAGCGGGGACCAAAAAAAAGTAACGTCTGGCCGGTTGCCACGGCCCGGGATCCCCGGCGGGATCCCGGGCCACGGCACATCCGGCCCGACGCGGCGGCCGCAGTGGCCCCGCCGCCCGCCCGTCTCCCTGGAGGGCGGGCGGCGGGGTGCGTGGAGGGGGCGGGGCCGTGCGGCCGCACGTTGCGCCGCGCGGCCCCGCCCCCTCCCAGATTCCCCGCCGGGATCCCCCCGGCACGTCTGATATGGCGTGACGGGGTGACCCCGGCGGGGAATGAAAGGGTTGTTTTCGGTACGGGGCCAAGCGGCCCCGTAACGTCTGAAAACACCCATAGTCTAGAGCAGAAACAAGTAACTGAAAAATCAAGTAAACTTGTCAAAATTGCAGTTCTCAGCCCAACCCGGTAACATTGGCTACTAACTGGTACTCAGTTGATGCCCAATGAGCTACCTGATGTACCATAATACCATTTTTGGCCCAGTTTTCTGACTCCCAGTACTGATTTTTTTTACTTACCATGGCAATTCCTTTACCAGTTTATCGATCATTAAATTGCTAACTCAGTAACGGTAATACCAGGTATTTGAGGGGTATTCGGGTGCCTGATCAGTGCTTAGGAAGCCTGTCGGGCACCCGATATGGTACATGAAATTGTGGGCATCACCTGTGGGTAGCAAGTGAGCTACCTATCTAATCAGCTCTACCACAGACCCCATTCTTTTTGCCTGCCAGGGAGACAGCTATGATAGGGAGATGCAAAGCAATTACATTAGGTTATCTGAACCTGGGGGGAGGGGGGCTATGTATGCAACTGAAGCCATGCATCTTTTCTGAGCCTCATGATGCTTGGAAGGGCTAGGGAGGACCCAGAGGGGCAACTGCACCCCTTTGTTTCCCTCTCCCAACACCCATGGTAGAACCATAGAAGACCAAATGTAAAGGTGGATGAGTTCATATTTTGTCCATGGACCAGATGTTCCCCATCCTGTCCCACATCCTCAAAAGCAAATGGAGTTATTAACAGACTACACTTCTTAATGAGATTATAAATAAATCCTGAAGACCAGATTAATGACTGAAGACCAGATTAATGACAATTCAAGGGGGCAAGTTTATGCAAAGGCCTATTACAAATAGTAGAATCAAGATGAATCAGTGAAATGAATAACCTGAAAAGTAAATATGGTCTGTGAAGTGTAGCCTAGTGGATAAGGTGCTCAACTTGGACCTGGGAGGTCTGGGCTCAAATCATGTCTTAGCTCATTGTGTGGCCAGTGGTCTTGGAAAAGTCACTGTCTCCGTCTCTGGTCCCCAGCTGTGAAATTGAAAGTGTGTCCGTATTAGGGATGGGACTCCAGGGGGGATTTCAGTTTCGGATTTTTCGGCTTAGGTTCTTTATGAATTTTGGATCTCATTTCTGTTTCCATTTTTTTGGTTTCAGATCCTTTTCTACCATTGAAATCAATGGGAACAAGCTGCAATGGAAACACACCAGCCCCCCTAAAATTGGCACAATGCAAAAAACAAAAAAAAACAAAAAAAAACCCCTGAAACAAAATCAATGTAAAAGAACAGAAACGCCTAAACAGAAAACATCCAAAATTTTGGATTACTCTAAAATGGCCATTTGGGAGCAATTTCAGCTCCATCTGAAACCAAAATTACCATGCCTCTCCCCTCTCCCTTATCTCCCCTAGATTGCTCCAGAATGATCCGGAGCACTGACGGCAGGGTATCTCCAAAACAGGCACAGTCTTCTCTGCCTCTGCTCTGCCTTCACTTCTGACTGGCCACCTTAAAAATGGACGGCACTCCTGGGGGTGAGGCAGGACAGAGGTGGAGCAGCTGTCCGTGTGAAGATATCCAATGTTGCACCAGGCACATTGCTGATGCTTTATGCTTACTGCTTGGCATTGGCACCACAGAGGTCAGAGAGAGATCACTTTTGCTGTGGTTTTTTTGGACACTGCACTTCTGCTGTGAGTTCAACTTTGCCGAGATGTGACCAGGGGGCTGTGGACACAAGGGGATATAGTCTGGTTAATTTATGATGTGTGGGCGGGAGTGGGCTTGCCTTGCCCAGAGGGTGATAGAGCAATGGAGACTTTTGTTTCTTTGGGAGGGTGTGTGCCTGGTTTCTTGTGGCTATTACACCTGCTGACTGGTGGCACGCATGAGGCCCACATGGACCAAAAAACTTGTTGATACTTGATTGATTGATAATGCTATGTTTTGGTGGGCCAGCCCAGGCCAAAACACCCACCCACCACAGAGCTTGCAAACCTTGCATGTGTAATCATGGGGCATGCCTGGGGGCAGGGGAGACAAACTTGCTGATCATGTTATTAAATGGTCATGGTGTTGTTTTTGTGTGCTGGCTTCTGTCTCTCTCTCTGATTGGATAAGCAATTAAATGGCCACACATGGTACAACCTGCTGACTCAGGTGCCAAGTGTTTCCAAGTTTCCATAATCCCAAGCTCCGAGGTTCTGAGTGTCAAGGATTTCTGAAGTCCAGAGTTCCGATTTCCAAGTCCTTGGAAAAAGCTCCAAGTGAGGACTGAGGACTCAGTCCTGGCACTCAGAACCTTGGAAATCCTTGTGAGTACTTGGATCGCCTATTCTGTGCAGCCCTAATGAATTGCAAAGTTCCTCTATTGAGAATTAGGTGACTAAATTCTTTTCTTTGTGTAGTAGTCAAAGCCTTCAGAGTTGTAAAAACCAGCTGTGCTTCTGAGGTTTGTGAAAGTGTGTTGTACAGGAAATTAATGGATGGAATACTGCATTTCTTGGAATTTTTTATGTCAAAAGCAGGATGAAAAAAGAAGTCACTTAAAAACTGCATATCAGTGTTCAACAGCCTCTTTCCAAGAAGCATCTCACAATTTTGCTACTCTGCATCCCTTGACATAATAATGGTAGACTACTAGGGATGGGTGAACAGATCGCAGTTCAGATTCGACTGTTCGCTTCGGTCAGGTTTGGTTCACCTGTTCGGTCTGGCCGTTTGGTTTGTGCACCGCATTCGGGTTTGGCCGTTCGGTTTGGTCCGGTTTGGTTCGGTTCCGGTGTTCAGAAAAAGGCTGTCTGTGCGAGGAATGATGGCCCCAGACTCATGACGGTGAGTCCTGGGACTAGAGTGGCAGCTTCTAGGTATTGACCACAGTCCTCCCTGCTTGTAACTTGGCCCCAAAACACTGATGGTGGGTCCTGGGGCTGGAGTGGCTGTTCCTTCATGCGGTGGAAAAACATCGCCTCCATGCGAGGAATGATGGCCCCAGATGAATGATGGTGGGCCCTAGTGGCAGTTTCTAGATACATATTGGTCACAGCCCCCCCACCTGTAACTTGGCCCCAGAACCCTGACGGCAGGTCCTGGGGCTGGAGTAGCTGTTTCTTGATGCAGTGGAATGACATTGTCTCCGTGCCAGGAATGATGGCGCCAAACCCATGATGCTGGATCCTGGGGCTAAGATGTCAGATTATAGGTATTGGGTACAGCCCACCCTGCCTGTAACTTGGCCACAGAACCCTGATGGTGGGTCCTGGGGCTGGAGTGGCTGTTTCTTTTTTTATATATATCTTTCACTACACTAAATCTAACTGTTATTAACTATTCTAAAATCTATTGAACTAAATGGAATATCCTAATAATTAACTACAAAGGCCTTGTCCTACAAACACACTGTATCTCTATATATCTCTACAACTAAGCTAACTACTATGTATATCTATCTAGTAGGGGTAGGACTTGGGGCAAAAAACCGGTTACCAGTTTTACCGGTTTACAAAAAAACGGTTTACCGAATTAAAACCGGTATACCGGTACCGGGTTTTTTTCCATTGATTTCAATGGGGAACTGTCCCCATTGAAATCAATGAAAAAAACCCCCATACCTTCCCCCTTCCCCTCCCAGGCTGCGTGAGTGGAAGGGAGGACACCCACCACCCACCCTACCCAGCCTGGATTTAAAAAAAAAATTTATTCCAAAGTCCGGCTGCTAGTGTGGGCCAGCAGGTAGTAGGTGATCCCCGGGGTGGTGGGTGGTTTAACACCCCACCCCCACCCCAGGGATTGCCCTACCCCCCCCACCCAGATCGCCTTGCATGTCCTCCGGGTGGCAGCAGCATGGCGCGGGTCCGGGCAGCTTCAGCACTAGTGACTGGTTTCCCTTCAGCACATCACTAGGCCTTCTGGGGAAACCCAGAAGTTCCCTGGAAGGCCGATCTCTATATACAATATTACACAGGGGGAAACACAAAGAACACAGGGAGGGGTACAAAACTGAAATGAAAATCAATCCAATAATATTCCTACTCTAAATAAATCCAAAACTTAAAATGGGGGAAGGGAATCAGGGATGGAAT
>QEPC01012435.1:2522083-2560163 GCA_003113815.1 Sphenodon punctatus
TAAAAACAAAAAATAACACCTAAATCTATCTAATATAATCTAAATAAATGATAATATGGAGGTAAATGGGTTGGATGGGTGAAATAGGAGGAGGATGGCAATGGATTAGAAATAGGAAGGAACAAAAACTGCTGGGAGAGAGGGAGCCTTCTGAAACACCTGCTGTTCAGGAACAGTGACTAGCTAGAAGGTGTTGGGAAGGGGGGAGGCAATCAGTTTTGTTTCTTGCTGCGCCCATTTCACTGCAAGCCCCTTTGGCTCCATGCAGCCTAGCCCGTAGCCAATCGCAGACTGCAAAGCCAGTGGTCTGAGGCGAAAAGGGATGGTGATTGGGCAGGCTGGCTGCTACTCCAAGACTCCACCCCTGGTGCCTGGAAATCTGTTCCTTGGCTGACTCCCCTTCCCTGTCACGTTTTGCCTTCCAGTGACATGTTTTTGCCCCCTGAACTCACCCGAACGCGATCCGAACTTTTTGGTCATTTTGATGTTCGCAATTGAGTTCAGTTCGGTCAGTTCATGTTCGGATTTGGGTTCGTGTTCGGTCGTTCGAACAGACCGAGTTCAGGCCGAACTCCAAACTGCCAAACCGCGGTCGCCTATCCCTGTAGACTACAATTCTAAACATCAGTGAGCAGATGTTTCTTTGAAAAAGTGGCAGCTGATGTAGTCAGGTGTGTAAAAACTGAAAGCATAGCATAAAAATATTGCATAGTTCTTTTGTTACTTTGAATAATAATCAGGGTGTTTTTATAAAACTGTTTTCTCATTTGTATCTAATTTTAATGGAAACAACTGTTAGTAGCTATCACGTACTTGCTATTTCTTTGATTTTGTTTTATAGTCATACTGATCTCCACTCCGTAGAATATTCATTAACAACAGAAAGTTCTTTTGAAAGCTTTTTTGCCTGTTGAAACAATTTTCATTAGAGCAAAGACATCTAAAAAAACCTGTCTGCAATTATATCACTTTTACTTTGGTTTTGCTAATCAAAAAGACCAACAACACTATAACAGCAGCAGAACAACACCCGGATTGGGTACAAGTAAACTTTCTCTAGTAACTCACTCAATAGAGCCAAGTTGAAATTTCAGCTTTATTCAAAATACTCAATGCTAAAATTTCAAATTAGAAACTTTAGTTTTGAAAATGTTGGTTTCCATATTCAGCTGCCCTGTGTAGCACCAAAATGAAGGGTTTCATTTTCAAGATAGGTTAGTTCCAATGGAGGCACCAGGATAACCATTCATTTTTCAAAAGTGCTAAGCCTTCCATTTTGTTACTTGTGTCTGAATTTTCATAAGAGGTCAGAAGGAAGTAAACAGGAGCTGAGCTTTTCAAAATATTCTTTCCCATTAGTGGGTGCTGAGCTCTTTTGGATAGCCAGCCAATAATATATGATTTCGCAGGCTCAGAACTAAAACCATTTTTAAACCGGCATGGCCGGGGGGAGGTTCATGTGTACCATGTGGGTGTGCACGTCAGTGAATGAGGGTGATTTAAATAGGCTGTACGGGTGTGTGTGTTGAGGGTGCGCCCCTACCCACACACTGCCCACTTCTGCCCCTTCATGGAGCATATCAGATTTCCCCCCAGTGCTCCATGCAGGGGTATAAGTGAGCAGTGCGTGGGTCACGGGAGCATGCACCCGCCCACGCCGTCTTCCAGTGGGTGATTGGGTGGGTGGGTGATGGCTGGACCTCTGTAGGTGTGTCCCATTTAAAAAAACGAGCTACGACCATCTTGCTTTCCCCCACCCGAAGGGATCTTGCTGCAGCCTTCTTTTCCCTATGAGCCGTGTGCAACCTGCTACCACGTAACTTACAGTATGGGTAAAACGCCATGTGACCGCGGCATGCTGATGTCATGGCCTAGATTGCCATCTGCCCTTAGGTCTCCTCCCTTAGCCTGCCCCCATCAGGTATCTCTTTTGCTTCACAATGGAATTAGATTTAGAAACAAACAATATAAACTTTCTTTTCAACATGTGAAAGATAGAAATGATGGAAAGGGCTATGGAAGGTGACGACAGGGGGGAAAGTATGTAGCTGGCAACAGTCCTTCCTAAACCTCCCCTTGCAGCTGGCCAGTTTTCTGAGCAGTTCACTTAACCAGCTACCTCATCCAGGCCACTTCTTCAGGAACTATGGAGCGATGCAAAATCTTTCGTGATGTCCCTGGTGCAGGCCCTGTCTGACTCACATCATTGTCCCTGCCAGCGGCTGTACTCTGATCTGGGTCTTATTGCAATTGAGTAGGACTGTTCTCTGCCAAAGGCTGCCAGTTTAGGCCAGGACTGGAGCCCTCTTGTTCTCAGATCCCAAATTGGGACCTGCCCTTCCACTCATTCCTTGCAGTCTCTGTGGGGAAACACCTGGACTTTCGACCTGGAGGGCCAGTGTGGTGTAGTAGACTAGATAAGGTGCTGGACTTGGACCTGGGAGACCCGGGTTTAAATCTTACCATAACCAAGGAACTCACTGCATGGCCTAGGGCAAGTCACAACCTCTCCACCTCAGTTCCCCATCTGTAAAATGGGAATATTTGTGTGTCTACCTTTCCCTGTGTGTTCCCCTTGTCCATCTTAGATTGTAAGCCCACTGGGCAGGGACCTGTCTTTGAAAAATCGGTGACTGTAAAGCACTGTATTACGCCTAATAGCACTATAGAAATGATAAGTACTTAGTAGCACTTGGAGAGTCTTGGAGAGTAGTAGAAATTGAGGAGTCTCCTGCTGTCACAAACTCCTCTACAGCTTGCTGGTTGAGAGCAATCCCTCATGGTTTCAGTCCCTCTCCTCTTAGATCTTTCTTCCCCTTTTGGATCAGAGGTCACATCTTCCCCTGAATCCTCCCAGGACACTGTGTCTTTAAGAGAGGGAGCGTGCCTCAGAAGGCAGTTCTAGGTACAGCTGCTCAGAGGTTTTCTGCTAGCTAGACAACCGAAACCCAGTCCTTGTTCTGCTGGGTAAGGGGTTACATTAGTCCCAGGTTTCTCTATCTCCACTCCCTTTCCCTCCCCACAGAAGCAGTCAGAGCAGACAGAAAAGCTGAGTGTTCGTACGTAATCCTGTCAGTTCCAAATCTGTTAATCTTGGGTGGGTTGGAGACAGGGAGACTGAGTGCCAACAGGATGTCACACACACACACAGCTCTGCCTGACTGTCAGTGCGAGTCTGTTGGAGAGAACTGACGATCCCTATTGCCTATCTCCAGCCAGCCTGGTTCTGTGTATACTGTAGGAAATATACTACAGTATTTTAACAAAAAGCTATCAAGGATTCATGAATACACTGCAAGGTCTTGCTATATTTAGCTGGGTGGGGGTACTCTCTGTATCTTAACAATTCAACTTAAAGTTCAGAATTCAACTTATCCAGATCAAGAAGCAGTGCATTCCTATAGACCTGCAGGTCAGAAAAACAAATTAATTCTACTTACCAGAAATTTGAGCTATGCAACTTTGGTTTAAACTATTTGCTCCCCACCCACACTCCCATTCCTGTAAGTGGGAGTAGAGGGGGGCACTGTGTCTAACTAAATGGAAACTCTTTGTTTTTTTAAGAAACAGGAATAGGGTGGCCATACCTCCCCTTTAAAAGAGGACCCATATGAAAAATACATGTTTCAGTGTTGCATTGGTTCCAGTGCAGCCCTGCACCATGTATTTTTCATAAGCATCCTCTTTTAAAGGGGAGGTATGGTCACCCTAAGCAGGAATGATTTCACACAGCAGTCAAATTCAGCTTCAGAAGTTTCTTCATTTACCTCAGAAATGGACTAACTAACTCTTCAGAGCAATCAGTTGTTTGTAGAGCCAGCTAAGGCCCTTTTTGCACAGACACCCTCCCACCCTCGCCCACGTGTGCAGGCAGGTGGGCGGGGGTGTGTGTGTGGACTCAGTGGGATCACCGCGGTGTGGAGTGTGTGTGTTCACTCTCCTGCACTCCAACCACCTCCACCGATCCCCCACGCTTGGAGCAATGGGCACCAATGGCGGATGCTTCGTACATGGAGATGGGTCGGCATCCATGGGATGGGTTGCCCACACACCGCCCACCCACTGCCGCCTCTGCCCATCCCCCAGGGATCGCAGAGGTGCCATGGTCCATGTGGAAACAGCCTAAGAATCCACACTTCACGGTTGAGAGATTATCTTCCTATTGGAATGGTTCATGAGATGGTCAGCCATGGTGCAATGCTGGTCATGGTTAGTGATCACGTAGAAGCAAGATATAAACAAAATAGAAGAAGGAAATTTTCCTCAGTTCTGAGGCTTTTAAAATTGGAAATGTTATTTTACATGCAAATTTTAAAGGTAGGCTTTTCCACTGGGAACAAAGATAAACAAAGACTGGTGTGTTTTTTCTTCAAAGTATGCAAATGTATTTGCAGCAAAGTGAGATGTAATTTCTTAGTGACTTAGGCACAATACCACAGTAGTGAATGTATATCATATTTGACAGGTAAAATTAATAATTTGCAGTTTTAATGCTTAACAATGAGCATCAGTTCTGAATGTTTATAAAGTTTCTTATGTAGCAGAATCCTCAAACTTTTAAGCATTGTGCTAATCCTTACTGCCAATGCAATACCCATTCACTTCAATGAGACTTGTGTCAGCACTGAGAGCTGATGTCAGTACTAAACAGCTCCAAGGATCATCCTCTTGGTGATTTGCATGTTACAAATTCATGCTCAGTAAATTGTATTCAATAAGCACTGAAGGAATGAGAGGGGAATTGAAAACACCCTACAAGTTCCAATTATGTTTCTGGATGTTTTTCTTATTTTACTGGAGTAATTAGATACACACAGACACACAGACACAGACACAGACACTCCCTTTACAGCTGGCCCATTCCACCGGGTGAGGCTTCTCCCAACTAGTGGGTCCTCGAAACATAAATCTCAGTCCAATAACATTCTCCCATCTGGACAATAACAACAGTCCAAGGTCTCTCCTCATGTGTATTGGTCTTCAGTTCGAGCCCTCTAAACGCAACAATCCCACCTTGGACTCCCATGCCATCTGCAAGGTAAGGGAGGGGGGCTGGGAGCCGGTTGGGCTCGCCCCCCCCAGTAACATCCTTGGACTGGGGCTTGGGGCCCCTGTAGCCTTTCCCCCCCTCCCAGTGGCAGAGGGAGAGGGGGCAGGGCTTGGGGTTTCCTTGAGCGGCTCCTGGGCGGGCTGCTGGCCCCACACACCTTCAAAGGCGGTGTGCCAGATGGCCGCCGCTCCAGGAGAACTCCCTAGTTTTTCCAGAGTGTAGGGGCTGGGAGCCAGTTGGGCTTGCCCCCCCCCCAAGCAACATCCTTGGACCGGGGCTTGGATTAGAGTCCAGGAGCCCAGGAGCCTTTCTCTCCCCCACCCCCAGTGGCAGAGGGCTTGGGCGTTCCTTAACCGGCTCCCAGGCCGGCTGTCGGCCCCACACACCATTAAAGGCCTAAGGGCCACACCAAAAGGGAGGGTTGGGGAGGGATTGGGATTGGGAGGGGGGTTGGTGGTTGTATGGGGTGGGGTGGGGTGGATCTCCTCCGCTGCCAAGGTGGGACAGCTGAGGGGGGTGGGGGGCGGAGCTGGTTGGGCCAACCAGGGTGTGTGTGCAGCCATAGGGGTTGTGATGGGCTGGGGGAGATATGGTCCCAATTTGGGGGATAGGAGATCATTGAGGTGGGACAGATGCTTGCTGCATGTCCCAGTCACCACCCCTCATGCAGATAGTCAGATGGTTCATGGTCAGAGGGCCCCCGACCCCATACTGCTGCTGTTGAATGTGATATCGGTGGTCAATAAGGCAACAACTGTCCAGGAACTGATCCTGGACTATGATGCCGATCTCATGCATGTCACAGAAACCTAGCTGGATATTGAGTTGGGGCCTATCTTGGCTGACCTTGTTCGGGCAGAGTATTCTGTGCAGAATCAGCTGTGGTAAGAGGGACAGGGGGGAAGTATAGCCATGATTTGTAAGGAGAGATGGTCCGTGAGGAGGTATTCAGTGAAATCCATACTGCGTATTGATGGTCTCCATCTTCCTTTTGATTTGGCAGGAGACAGATTTGGAGTGCTGCTTGTATAGCATGCACCTACCTGTGCAACAGCCTCCCTACATGCTCTGGCGGAGTTGGTGTCGGGGGTGGTGTTGCGGTACCCAAAGACAGTGATCTTGGGGGACTTCAACATCCATGCTGGCACTGACCTTGGAGGTGCGGAGCATGAGTTCATGGCTGCCATGGCAACCATGGGCATTTCTCAAATGGTTATTGGTCCTACACATCGGGGGGACAGACATTAGATCTTATGTTTTGCGCCGGTGTTCTTTTGGTGGGGGAGATATCAGCTGTACCCTTGTCATGGACGGATCATTACATCCTGTGGGCCTCCCTCCTGGCACATGTCTGCCCCCGGAAAGGTTTGGAACCTATTCAGATGTCCGCCCTTGGAGGTTGATGGAACCAGAACAGTTCTGGATAGCTCTGGGTGTGCTTCCCTCTGACCTTGACAACTGTCTCATCGATGACCTTGTTGTGTTATGGAATACCTTGCTGACTGGGGCCATCGATTGAACAGCTTCTAGGCGTCTGCTGCCCAATCTGGCCTCCCTCCACATTGGAGTGGAGTCATCTACGGCATACTGTGTGGATTATTTTGTGGATAAAATCATTCATATTCACCAGGACTTCGATGCTACACTTATTACATTAGGGGAACTGGAGGGTGTAGCAGCCCCACCTTGTCTGATTTCATGGGATCAATTTCAGTCGGTGACACCCGTCGATGTGGTGGATGTCCTGGGGGCTGTCAGAGTCACCTTTTGTGAACTGGATCCATGCCTGTCCTGACTGGTCAAGGCCTGCTGGGAGACAATGGGGCTGTTGCTGGCTGGGGTGGTCAGCGCCTCCTTTCGGGAGGGCAGAGTGCTGAGCTGTCTCAAGGAGGTGGTGGTGCAGCCTCTGCTCAAAAAACCATTGCTTGACACTGAGTCCCTGGCCAGCTATCGGCCTGTCTCTAACCTTCCCTTTCTAGGGAAGGTTATTGAATGGGTAGTGGCTCGTCAGCTGCAGGGGCATCTTGACCGTATCAGTTTTCTTGATCCCTCACAGTAAGAATTTAAACCAGGATAAGGCACAAAGACTGAGCTAGTGGCTTTGGTCGATGATCTACGCCGGGAGTGGAATCGGGGTCGTTCAACCCTGTTGATCCTGTTAGATCTGTCGGCTGCATATGATACCATTGATCATGAGATGTTGGTGACACACCTGCAGGACTGTGCAGGGGTGGGCAGGACTGTTCTTGAATGGTTCCACTCCTTCCTGACCAGAAGAACCCAGCGGGTGGTGCTCGGGGATTATTTTCCATCATACCGAGACCTCTCATGTGGAGTCCAGCAGGGTTCTGTTTTGTCCCCTCTCCTGTTCAACATGTATATGCAGCCACTCGGCAATGTGATCAGGCGTTTCAGCATGTGGTGTCATCAATATGCTGATGACAACCAGCTGCACCTCTCTTTTTCATCTGACCTAGGCCCGGCAGTCTCGGTGCTTACTCGGTGTCTGACGGCTGTGGGGGACTGGATGAGGGCTAACCAACTGAAGCTGAATCCTGACAAGACAGAGGTGATGTTGGTGGGTAGGGAAGTGGAGATGGCAGCCCCCATCATTGATGGGGTCTTTCGTCCATTAGTATTTCAGGTTCAGAGTCTGGGGTTGCTCCTAAATGCACAGCTCTGCCTGGATGTCCAGGTGGAGGTTGTGGCGAGGAGTGCTTTCTGCCAATTACATCTGGTACGACGGCTTTGGCCGTATGTTTTGGACTCGGACCTGGCCACCATCATCAATGCTTTCATCACCTCTAGATTGGACTATTGCAATTCGATCTATGTGGGGCTGCCCATGGTGACAGCTCAGAAATTTCAGCTGGTGCAGAATAAGGTGGCCCGTCTCCTGGTGGGTCTGGGTGACCGGGAGCATATTATGCTGGTGCTGTGTTCTCTGCACTGGCTGTTGATAGTTTTCTGGTTCCAATTCAAGGTGTTGGTTTTGGCCTATAAAGCCCTAAATGGCCTAGGCCCTACCTATCTGCAGGACCGCCTCACCCTTCGGGTTCTGGATTGGCCCCTGCGATCATCCGGGTGTGCCCTATTTGAGGTTCCCTGAGTCTGCCGGGGGGGCCACACAGGGGAGGGCATTCTTGTGGCCATGCCATGACTGTGGAACTCCCTGCTGGTTGAGGACCGGCTGGCCCCGGACCTCCCTTCTTTTTGGAGAAGCTGCAAGACCTGACTGTTCCACCAGGCATTTGGCAGAGGAGAAGGGTAATGGGATGGGGGAATGGGTTAAGGTGGGTAATGTTAATAGCCCCTGTTTATGTGTTTTTAAATATTATTGTTATGTTTTTTATGGATTGTAAGCCACCCCAAGCTGCCTGTGGCAAGAGGGGCGGGGTAATAAGAAAGGAAAAGAAAAAAATGACTGACTGGTGCTCTGTGGTGCCTCTGTATTTGTGGCTGGTAGCCACACCCATCCACTTCCTCTGAGCCCTCGTTGGTCCATGGAGTCACATGCTCGCTGTCTTGTGACTCTAGCTGTCAGCTTCTGCCTGCAGTTAACACGCTTCTTCCCGCTTGAGTGCTACTTTCAGGAGCTAGTTGTGACCAGAGGGAGCTGACTTAACTTCAGGCAGCCACTCTGTCACACCTAGTATTCATCAAATCTAGGCTTAGTGATTTGGAACTCCAGACAACCAGAGAGGCAATGGAAAAACAAATGGTTGCTAGAATTTACAGTTCTATTACAGTCCTTTCCAAGGGGGCTTTATATTTAAGCAGGCTTTCACAATGGAGACTCTGGCAAGATTTAACCTTCTGCCCTCTGCGCTTGTAAAGGGCAGATATACGGGAATTCCGTACCAGTTGAGGTACTGCCTACGGTGTAACCAAAAGGTGATTGAATCCCTTCCACATGTGATTATTGACTGCCAGTTGTATGCAGCCCCATGGGATATAGATTTGGCACCTATTCTGTCTACTATGCACCCCTGTTCCCAGCATGAGGTGATGACTGTGCTTTTGAATGATGTTGATGACTATATCACCCTACAAGCTGCTAAATTCTGCACAGCTGTATGGAAAACAAGAAAGTTGACATTGGGCGCTGGTCAATATCGTCATGCTGATTAGAGGGGTGAGGTAGAGTGTATATGGTGAATTATTGTTTAATTCTAGGAATGGCTGCAATGTTGTCTCAATGATGCGTATTTTACTCTGCTTGTATTCTATTTTATTTCATTTTATATTTTGTTTTGTGTGTATGGCATTTTGCTACCACAATAAATTTGGATTGATTGATAGTTGGTATAGGAGGGGGCTTGAGAAATATAAAGTTATGGGCCACATTTGCTTTTGACAGAGGTCACATGACTGTCAATGGATTTGGGCGCATTTACAAGGAATACTTTGGACTGTAGATCAAATTGGATTGGGTCCTTACAAGGGCAACAAAGATGATAAAGTGTATGGAAGGCATGTCTTATGAGGAAAGATTTAAGGAACATATAGCAGAGTGAAGAGAAGATTAAAGGAAGACATGAGACAGCAGTCTTCAAATATATAAAGACCTGCCTCAAAAAAGATGGCAAGGAGCGCAGGTCTAGAAAAAATGGATTCAAATGACAGGATGATGGATTTTGGTTGAATATCAGCAACAATGTCCTAGCAGTAAGAGCTCTGCGGCAATAAAACAAGTTGGCTAGGGAGTTCATAGAATCTCCATTGCTGGAGCTTTTCAAAAAGAGGCTTGACATCCATCTTTTGGGAATATTGTAGCTGTAGTCATCCTACATCCAAGCAGGGGTTCAGGAGAGATGACCTTCAACTTCTCTTCCAACTCTATGGTTCTATGATTGCAGGTGAAATTCCACTAGGACTTGGATGGGGGTCTTAGACTCCTGATCCCTGTCCCCACAAATATCAACAGTCTGACACAGAACTGTGCCTGCAGCAATATTTAAAGTACCCAGCACTTGAAATGTAGGGCAAAACTGGTGCCAAAATCCCATAGTGGCTGGTGCCTTGTCATGTGTGTGCATGTAATCATACCCCTACAATCTGTCAGTGACCTGCGTCTGCCTGTAACTGCGAGCCCAGTGGAAGCACAAGGGTGGGGCTACCAACAGCGCTGGGGATTTAAAGAACCTCCCATTGGAGGTGGCGTCGGAGGTGCGCGCCCGGACAGCGTGCCTAAGGGCTGTGCGCACAAGGGCATGCCCTTGTGCACGTGGCCTTAGGCACTGGCCGGAGCATAAGGAGCAACTGCCTTTTTCGTTTCCTGTTTCCTTATTTGCTGCTGTACTATTTATTATGTCCACCAACAAGAGGTTACATCCTGAGCCTTCGGCTGGATCTCCTCCGGCTCACAAACAGTTGAAACAACAGCATTTGGAGTCCTTTTATTCCTCCACGACCCCGGGCCCCTCAAAGGAGGTTGCCCACGCCCCTATTCCTTTGAATTTAGTATCTGAAGCATCTTTTTGTCAAACATTATCCCATGTGACATATGGTAAGTCTGTTTCCTCTTCACATCACTCCACTCCTGTTAGCTCCCGGGTAGGGAGTCTCTCGTCATCTCAACGGTCGGCGGGGTCCTGTTTATTGCAGGGGAATTACTTTTTGACTGAGTTCCTCACTAATTATGTTGCAGTAACTGCCGAATCCATCTGGTTTATGTGTTCCCAGGTGCACCAAATCCATGAGAAGTTGGACCTGATGATCCTCTCTGGAGGGGGTCGCCTGGGAATTAAGCCTCTGTTACCATCTTCTCAACCAAGTGGGTCAGTCTCAGAGCCTTGTCCCCAAGCTCTTTCAAGGCATGTGCACCTGGACATCTAACAGCTCTTCCTGCAGTGGCACCTACAGAGGGTTTTTCCTGGGCCCCACAGTTAGGGCCAGACGCCACCAGCCCCCACCCCCCAAGTTTCTTGGCTTGGCTTTGCCTCCTATAGATCAAGCAGCCTCTTATAGTATTCTCCCCCTTAATTTAATTTTCAAAATCCTCCCACTACATGGAAGACATCCTCCTTTGTGGAATACTGCCCTGGACATTGAAGAACATTTTAGACTGCTGCTAAATTTTCCTATTATGAGGCATCTTCAAAATACTAGACTTGATATTAAGTCAATGGATCAGCTGTTGGTGTCTCAAGACAGACAGGTGGTCAATGTTATGTTTACTTCTTTAGAGACTATTGCAGCTATTTGGGCTGCAAAGCATTCACTGGAGGAAAGATCAGTTTTTAATCTCTAAAACATTTCATTCCAGTGTTGGTAATATCATCTTATCGGGTGAGAGGGTTCTTTAGGGTAATACAAATGTTTTACCCCTCCCCCCAATGTTGTGCCTCTTGACCCACAAAATCTGGAGGCATGTGAGCAAGAGGTGAACTTGATTTCTTTGGTGGGTGATCATCCTGCATAATATTCTCGGCAGGACATGAGAAAGAATCGGGTGAATTTAGTAGATTCTGTGGGAGGAGCAGGTATGGAAACTGAAGGTACAGAGCCTCAGGCTCCTGTTCAGCATATTCTGGAGTCCGATCAGCCCCCTCGGAAGCATGGTGGTCCCAGGTGAGCCTGATTTTTCAGAGTCCTGTATGTTGACAAAACTGGACTCTTTATGTACCCAACTAATTAAACTGAGGTCAGGCGTTTTGTCTATTGAGGCTAGTGTACCCCATAAACAGTCAAGGGGATCTAGCTCTTTAGCCCAAGCTGGGCGTTCTTCTCCTCTGGCTTGTAAACAGTCATCCCTCCCTCCCCGGAGAGTGATGACTTATAGCTCCCCCATGAGGGGAAAAGGAGAGGACTCTCCTGGACAGTATGGTAAAGTTTCTGCCCAGGAACAGGGGCCTTGCCCAGACCTTGCCATCTGAAAGGTGAAAGGGCTGTGTCCCGATCCCCTTTCAGGGGTTGGTTCAGAGGTCAGTTGGAGGGCCCCGGGTAGGTTGGAGGGTCTCGCCCATTTGGATCCACTCCCAATATCTTCTGGGTGTCTTGTGCCCCCAGCAAATGGTCTCCCCAATTTATTGGGTTTGTCATATTCTGGGGCCCACCCTGAGGGCAGGGCCCAAGACTCGGTTGTTATTGCAGGCTGGATCCCTGATCCTCATAATGTGGAGGTTTCTCCATGACAATTACAGCCTCCTGCCTTTAAAATTGCCTCTTGGAATATCTCAGGTTGGAGGGCTCGTCGACAGGATATAGAATTCACTCGGCTCCTGGGTTCTTGTGATGTTTGTCTTCTTCAAGAAACCTGGGCCTTGGATGATATTAAGATCGAGGGTTTTACGATACACTCGGTAAAGGCAACTCCATCTAGGGTTTCTGGGAGACCAAGTGGTGGGCTGGCTCTTGTGTCCCCAAACTCTTTTAATGTGGATATCAAGTTAATAAATAGTTATAAGTCTTGCTTTGCACTTTATGATTGTGCTGCCGAACTATTGATCAGTAATGTTTATATTCCCCCCCTAACTTCTAGCTCTTTTTGTAAGGAGATCTGGGGAGAAATCACCCAAAGAATCCAAAGTGCATGGCTGATGTTTCCTGTGGCTCCTTTGGTTCTGGGTGGGGACTTTAACTCAAGAGTGGGTGAGTGAGAAGAACCTGGTATTGGAGGGAGTTCCTTGTGCCCCTTCCCGATTCCCCACTGAAGGGCCCAAGACAAAGTAGTAAACGTGAATGCCAGGGAGTTGAAACAGTTGGTGGATGAACTGGGACTAGTAATATTGAACGGTAGGCTTGAGGTTGTCAAGGTTGTTATAGCTTCCATTCACATCAGGGTTCAAGTACTATCGATTATTTTTTTATTTCAGCCTCCTTTTTCCAAAAGGCACAGAGTCTTGTTATACTTCCTAGTGTGGAGACACCCCATTTTATATTACAACTAACCTGCGGTGATCCTCAGGGTCAGAGGATCCCTTCCTCGGAGGAAGGGCTCCCTTAGGGGAGGAGTCAGAGTACAGACAAATCCGTTGGCCAGATCATTTAGCGCAGACTTTTTTTGCCCTATTGCGAGACCCTGGCATGGTGTACTTATGTCATCTGATTAGTTCTGGGGACATGAATGTCCAGGAAGTCCTTGCCCTATTTAAACCATTTTTGTCATACGGGGGCCCTTCCCCCTCCCACACAAGGGAATCTCTGGCCTGGTTTGATAATGCATGCGATTCCCAATGTTCACTCTTGAGACAAGCTGTTAATTGCCTGAAGAAAGATCCATCGGAGGCCGGTAAAATAGCCTTTTTGGAAATCCGTTCCCAATATCGACATTTGATTTTTTCGAAACGTCAAATCTTTCAGAAACAGCAATGGGCACGGCTGCATAAGGCGGCGGGGAGTGGGAATTCTAAACAGTTTTGGGTCATTATTCGCCAGGCGAGATTGGGGGGAGATTCCATGGTTGCCGTGATGATATCTCCAGCAGTGTGGGAGGGGTTTTATGAAGATATTTTTTTGGAGTCTCCTTTATCTTTCCCCAGCCCTCAGGTTGGGGAATCTGATTCCTTCCTGCACTGGCTTCCGGTTTCTGAGGAGGAGATTAAGGAACTGATCTGTCAGTTCAATAGTGGAAAGGCCCCTGGACACGATTTAATAACTGTGGAACTTCTGAAAGAAGTCCCGGACTGGTGGGTCAGACTGTTAGCCTCGGTCTTTACCCATATAAATGCCATGGGCATAGTCCCCAAATCATGGTCTAATAATATTGTGGCCCCTATCTTTAAAAAAGGTGACCCTTGGGGCCAAGGGAATTACAGCCCTACAAGTTTGCTTAGCATCCTAGGGAAACTTTACTCTAGGCTTTTGCTGACCAGGCTTCAGGGCTGGTTGGATGATAAATGTCAGAGGGGGACAGGTTCTCAGGGAGTATGGATGGGGGAAAATCCACCCCACTGAGGACACGGAAAGGAAGGGACCCCAGTAAGGGAAGGGAACTTGCGGGAACAGGGTCTATCAGCGAGGGGACAGGGTATCGGGGAATACGGGTGAGGGAAACCCCACTCCCCTGTGGGTAAGGAAGATGGAGGACCCTGTAAGGGGAGGGAGCTTGTAGGAAAGAGGACCTCTCAGAATAGCTTGGAACCCTAGAGCCTACTCTCTTCTTATAGTCAGGAAACCCAGCTTCAGAGAGGTTCTAACTCATCATTGAGGTCAGATAGAAGAAGGAAGAACCCACACCACAAAGAAGGGAAGGACACAGGGATCTGACACCCAGAGCTCTGCGATTGCAGAAGGACCACAGAAGGCTGCAATTCTGGGGACTACCAGGATCCCGGTCCAGGGGGTATTCAGGAACAAGGCCCCGGAATGGAACTACCAAGTCGTGGGTGGAAGGGAACCCCTAGATAGTGTGTGTGTGGGGGGGGAAAGGGCGCAACAGGGAGGCAAGGGAACACACCACAAGGGGATTGAGTGCCCAGGCTATGGGGAGAACACAAAGGTAAGGGAGCACACCAAGAGGGGAGCAAGCGCACAGGCTATGGGGGAACAGGGAGGTAAGGAAACACACCAAGAGGGGATTGAACACACAGGCTATGGGAGAAACAAGGAGGTAGGGGGACACACGAAGAGGGGATTGGACACAAAGGCTATGGAAGAAACAGGGAGGTAAGGAAACACACCAAGAGGGGATTGAATACACAGGCTATAGAAGAAACAAGGAGGTAAGGAAACACACAAAGGGAATTGGACACACAGGCTATAGGAGAAACAGGGAGGTAGGGGAACACACCAAGAGGGGATTGGACACACAGGCTATGGAAGAAACAGGGAGGTAAGGAAACACACCATGAGGGAATTGGACACACAGGCTATAGGAGAAACAGGGAGGTAGGGGAACACACCATGAGGGGATTGGACACACAGGCTATGGGAGAAACAGGGAGGTAGGGGAACACACCTAGGACACACAACACACAATCCAGGGGGAATCGCTGCTATAGAGCAGAGAACTGGATAGTATCTACTACTCTACCATACACACAGCAAGGGTTCAAATGGGGAAGAGACTTTGCTCCACCAGCTTCCTGTGGCCACACCAAGGCATACATACTTCCTGTGGCCAATCAGGAAGCTGGGAGGCAGGGCTAGGGCAAGCAGCTAAATCTGGGTAAGGGTGTGGCACACAAGGAGCAACCACACAGGGGCAGACAGAAAGGAGGAAAACCACCACATTCTTAGGCCCACCAGATGGCGCAGGGCACCAGAGAGCACTCCAACCCTCAAGGGCCGTGGATTCAAGGCCCAGCCATGACAATAACAAAGTCACCATGCCTGAACAGGCCAGATTTCAGAAAGCCCACTCAACGGTAGACCATGCCTTGGTTCTTGCCTGCCTGTTAGAAAAATCTCTTGGCCAGGGCCTGAAGGTATATTTATGTTTCATCGACCTAAGGATGGCGTTTTACTCTATCTGTAGGAATCAGCTGTGGGCCAAATTGAGGCTCCTGCAGGTGGAGCCGAGACTCCTTTTCCTGTTGATCTGGCTCCATGAGAACAACACCTTGCAGGATAGGTTTACCAGGAAGGGTGCACTGTCACAGAAGGTTAGGGTGGATAGGGGAGTGAGGCAGGGTTGCCTTTTGGCGCCCGCATTATTTAACATCTTTTTGAATGATTTCCCCGCTTTTCTGTCTGAAGTTGATTCTCAACCCCCATAGATTGGGGGTAGGCGGGTTGCCTCCCTACCCTACGCTGACAACACTGCCCTCATTTCTCGGTCCCTGGTGGGTCTGCGTCGTGCAATGCAGCAGACCAAGGACTATTGTACCAATGAGGGCCTTACCATCAACTATGGGAAAACCAAGGTTTTAATTGTTGGTCGTAGGAAGCATAGGGAGCTTCACAAGTGGCAGATTGATGGACATCAGATCGCCCAGGTGGATAAATTTAAATACCTGGGAGTCACTTTTTCAAACTCCCTTACCTGGCGGGACCACTGGTTCCTGGTTAAGAGCCAGGCTATACAGTCAGTGAGCATCATTTGTGGGTTTTATTTTGGTAAAGGAGGCCAGCTGATTCTGCCGGCGCTTCGGTTATTCCGAGCTAAGGTGGTAGCTCAGCTTTTGTATGCCTTCCCTGTGTGAGGTTTGGAGCTTTTGGAACAGCTGGAAAAGCTCCAAAATGGCTTTCTGAGGACCATTTTGGGTGTTCCTCATGAACCCCTGCAGATATTCTTACGGTTAGAGAATGGCTGTCCTCCTTTTAGGACTTTTCCGCTTTAGGCCCTAGTTAGATATTGGCTGAAGATTGAACTCTTACCCCTGGGAAATAGTTCCCTTTTGGGCAGAGTTAGGGACAATGGGATGTTATCTTCTTGGCAGAGACAGATGGAGGTCGTACTTGGAAGACTTGGCTTTTCATCTGGTCACCTGGTGTCTTTGGGGATTAAACAAGCCATGGTTTTGGTGAAACAGAGACTTGCTGACCAGAAGCACCAAATAGATGCTGATATTCTCACGTGCCAGAGGGTGAATTCTCTCTACAGGCCCCCCATTAGTCCGCTCCCAGATTCCAACTATTTAATAGCCTGGGCTAACTTCCCATTGAGATGGGCTTTTGCCCGTCTTCAGTGTGGAGTGTTCCCTTCGGCCATACTAGAGGGTCGATACTTGGGAGTGCCCTTGCAGGAAAGGAGGTGTTTGTCCTGCTCTATGCAGGAATTAGATACGAACAATCATATTCTTTTTGCTTGTCCAAAACTTGGGAAACTTAGATGTAAGCTCCTCTTGGTTCTTTGGAAAACGCAGACAAGGTTTCCTTTTCTCGATCATTAGAACCTTTGCCTGGACTCCAGGGCCTCAGAATTAACGCTGGCCGTGGCAATTTTTGGTAATTCGGCTATATTCCTGAGATGCCTGAGGAATTAGAAGAGGTTTAAGGAGGTCAGGATTGGCCCCTCGGGCATTTTGTGGAAGCTGTTGGCTATGTTGGCTGAGGTTGGGTTAGATATATTGTGGCTGTCTTAATTAGTGTGTGGGATAAATATGTACTAATCATTTTATTTTATTTTGTTTTAAACTTTGTACGTGTGTCTTGTATTTGTTGGTTTTGATTGGTTATATTGCCAATGACTTATAGTCACAGCAAAATAAAGATTATTCATTCATTCACCCCTACAATACTCTCATTTCAGACTCCTTCCAAAATTAAACATTCACATTTATTTATTTATTTATTTATTTATTTATTTATTTATTTCCCAACCTTTCCTGTAGGCTCAGGAGGGCTTACTATACAAAAATATAAAATTCAATAAAAACCAAATAAAAATCACATTAAAATCACATTCACCCCAACTCTCCAAGCTCTATCCATGTCTGTTAAGAGCCCAGCCAAATAAAATGTCTTACAGTGCCTTCTGAAGATGCTTGGGTTTTGGTGAACCTCCAGGGGAAGGGAAGTCCCCGCGGTACATACGGGCATAGAAGGGAGAGATGGTCATGATCCGGGCATCGTGGCTGCGCTCAGAGTGGCCCGTTTAAATGTCTATGAACTGCCCCCAGTGATCCGCGACCGCCTGCAGCTTCAGGGAATGGTACCCATGTCGGTTGACATATTCCGAGGCCTCTCCAGCAGATGGGCCCAGGATCTCAATGTGGGTGCCGTCCATGGTGCCCATGCAGTTGGGGAATCCTCTAGACGCGAAGCCTGCCATCACGGCCTCCTGGTTCAACAGCTGGATCTCTGAGTCCAGGAGCATGCCCTCCACCACCTCACAGACGTCTTGCAGGATTCTGGCGACGGTGCTCACCCCAACGCTGAAGTGCTGCGCGATGGAGTGGCAGGATTCGTGTGTCACAAGGGCCCAGACCCCGATGGCCACCCGCTGGACCATGGGAATTGGGGCCCACATGGGGGTGTCCCGTATCTCCAGTCAGGACGTTAACAGCTTGGAGAGTTGCAGGAGGATGTACCTGTCCATCTGAAAGTGTGCTCGCCAGGCGGCCTTGTTCCATTGGGCCAGTGCCCTGGCCTACCACCCCTGTGCCTGCTTCATGACCCATACCCGCTGGTCAATGGGCATAGCAAGCAGGGATACATGCCCCATGGTCTCCCTCTGCCACTGGAGCCAGCTGGCTGCCTCGTGGAGTGCAGCAGCCCACCCCCGGGCATGGAGGAGGGCCTGGCGGGCTGGCCTGGACACTCACTGGGCCCTGAGGTGGGCCAGGGAGCGCCTGCACCTGTGGTGGGCTCTCCGGGCTCTGGCAGTGCTCCTGGCCATGCACATCTGCAGCCAGGTGGCCAGGTGCACCTCTGCGGTCTGGATACGCAGGAGGTCAGTGTGTAAGAGGTACCACTCCACACAAACAGCTAGGTGCATCCCACAGGTGCCCAACCGTCCCAGCTCCATGGTGAATAGTGCCCTGGGAGGGCGGGATCTGCACCTGTTATAGGATGGGACCTGTGGCGCCCCACCCCCCGGTTGCGCCCTGCCACCCGGGCTCGGGGCCTCAGGTCACCCTGGCTGCCCCCCATACCAGCAGGACTGGATCCTGCAGGGAAAGCAGGGCAGGGAGGCCATGGGCAGCCCAATGCATACACCGGCATGCCCTGCAGGGGGCCTGGTGAATGGTCCAACCTGCGCCTGGGTGTGTGGGCAGCAGCTGCATTCCTGCTGTCATCACCTCTCACCTCTCAGTGTTGGCTGCCTGCTGTCTTTGGTGTCCTGATTATTGTGTAGGTTGTCCTGTCTGTGTGCTCTGTTCCAGCAGCTGGGCTGGGTACGCACCCCACGCCTTGCTCTGTAGCTGTGCAATGTAATGGCTTGTGGCCTTATCGCTTGGCCTTGGAGCTCCTCTCCTTCTCCTCCCATCCATCCAGGGATTGTGGGGCCCCCATTTCCTTGCAGTTAGTATCAGGCGCTTGCTGGACCATGGCTGGTCACGCTTCCCTAGGGCTTGTGGGCCACAGCACCCCAGGTGCCCCGTGTAGCTGGACCTTCCATGAGACCATGGCCCTGTGTGACCTGTGGCGTTCCCCGGCTGTGAAATTGCTCCTGAACTGCCTGGACAGCCTCATAGGTGCCTACGAGAGTATGAGCTCGGGCCTACAGTACTATGGTCATGTGGCAAGCGCCTGCGGTTGCCGACTGCATGCGGAGATGCTAGGCCTGTGTCCCTTTCCTGACAGGCGGATCCCAGAGATGAGGTGCTTGCATGTGGGGTGGTGGGTGGCGGAGACCATGCCTGCCCTCTCTGTGTGCAGCCTGGCTGCCTACATGACCTGTCTGGTGGAGGGGGGCCCTGCCCTGGCTGTGTCCTTCTTTGGCTTTGTTCATGGGGCCCGTGGGTACCAGCGGTCCCGTGGGGTGGTCTATCACCGCCTGTTGGAGCTCGGTCACCTTCCGTGGCCCCCAGCTGCTGACTATGGTTTGTTGGAGCCCTCTGAAGTGGAGGTGGTGGCATTGGTTGGTGTGTGGTCCCGATCCGATGTGCAGGTGGGGCTCTCCGTTCAGGATCCCTTTGAGGATTACTGCCTGGTTGCCCACCACATGTCTGAGCTGGGCTTCCATTGGGGCATGCTTCAGTGGCCCCACTTTGTGCAGCTGGTGGGCCACCCAGCCCCGGGCCTCTTCGTGGCCCAGTGCAGCTGGCTGTGAGGCCCCCTTGTGCCTTCCGGGCCCTGGATACTGGCCCCAGTGAGCGCTCCCGCCTCCGCCCTGGTGCCGTGAGTTGCTGCTCCTTCCCTCTCTGATGTTCCTGGCTTGCTGCTGTGCTGGCTGGTTCCTGGGGTTCTGCTGCCCCTGCCTATGGCTCTGTGCCCCCTCCGCGGGCCACCCCATCTGCCTCTGCAACAGGTGTTCCCCTCCGTGGCTGCCTTCTCCTGTGATTGTGTCCTGAACTGTGTGCTGGCTCCCAGTGCCCCGGGTGCCGCTGTCCTTCATGCTCCAGGCTCGATCCCTCCTGTGCCTGCCCCCCCAGTGCCTGTGTGACCGTGGGGTTCTGGGGCCCCTGGACTGGGCCTCTGGGTGTCCTCCTGGGGTGTATGTGTGTGTTGCTGGACTGGCTGCCCTGCTCCTCGTCTCCATCTCACCTCCTTCCCATTCATCGCACCCTTGCCAGCGCGTGTGATCCCTGACAGCCTCCTGGACCATTCCTGGTCCGCTCCCTGGTCCATGTGGATTCCCCCTGAGACTGTGTTGTGCCTCTGGGGGTCCCCCCATTCTGGGACTTCCTGTGTTGCTGTGGGGGTGTCCGTGCAGGCTGTGCTGTTGTTGGGGTTCTGTTTGCCATTCCCCATGTTGTGCCCTGGCCCTTGGTCCGGTTCCCCCCCTCCTCCCTGTCCCCAGCCCCCTCCCTTACCCCCTTTGCCCATTGTGCCATGTGTGTGTAGTCTGTCCTGCTGTGTGCCCCCTTCCCTTCCTTTCCCATGCGGGTGCATATGCACCTGGGCGTGTGTTTGTGCTGTGTGTTCTGCTGTGACCTCGTTTTCCCCATGCCTGTTGTGTGTGCTGCACCGGTGGTTCTTCTCCCTCTTCCCTCTCCCTTCCCATTTCCCTTTTGGTGCTTTTGGCTTCCTTTGTCCTCAGCTGGCCATGTCTGTGTCCCGCCCCTCCCCAGTGACTTCTGGGTATTTTGATCATGGCTGGGAATTGGCGTCACATCTGTTGCACTGCCCCGGGCTGTGGTCTGTCTGTCCGATTCCCTGCTGTGGTCCCGCTCCCATCAAATCTGTTTGGGGGCTTCCTCGACCACGGGGGGTGGTTGGACGGCTCGCCACTTCAGGGAATCCACTGTGGTGACTCGGGACCGTGTAACGTCTGAAATCACCCCTAGATGGTGGTGCAGCGGCTTGGGCAGCGCAGCCCAAGCCAGGCTTGTTGGGACCTTCCTCTGCAGGTGTAGGTCTGACAAGTCATCAGGCCACACCTGCAGAGGAAAGTCACAACGCGCTAGGCTCAGGCTGCACTGACAGAGCCGCTTCATCACCATCCAGGTGAGTTATTGGGCTGCAGGCTGGGAAGGACGGGGGGGTGGGAGAGGCAACCTCTCCCCATCAACCCAGCTCATCCCGGAGTGGGGAGGAGGTGCAGGAGGGCCAGAGAGGTAATCAGGGATCTGGGGGCTGAATGTGGGCACGGATCCATCGTGGACTCATCCCACTTTAAACACATGTGAGAAATCAATGTGGGCATGCACACTGATTCAATTCAAATTTGATTGAATCGCATGAGAAAACCTAAAATGTGGTCAAGCAGCCTCTGGTTGAATTACTTTCCATAAGAAACAGAAATGCAATTAGCATTAACGGAAGTAAGTTATTAATTGGTACTCGATTTTGACCCCATTTGAGTAAACTCTATCCCACAATGTCAACTTCTGGTCCCAATGTTATTATTTTTCTGCCCTGATTTACTGATTGGTAACTGGGAAATTGAAAAATCAATACCAGAAATTACCTATTTTTCAGGCTGTCTTCTTTAGAGGTAGCAAGCCCGGGATGTACCCTGTACAGGAGAACTGTAAAGTGTCTCCAAGATAAAAACTATGAGACAATTGGGGCTTTGGCAAGGTTTCTCTATGCAGCTCAGGTTCAGAGAAGAAAGCAGTTAAAGGAGTTTTGACTCCTTTATGGTTTAACTGACTTGGGACGGATGTATTGGTATTCCTGCTGATTTGGAATGATCCTATTTGGGCTGGCTTATACCCAATTTTTATGTATATATAAAGTTTGTAAATAAGGAGTGGACTATTTAAGTGTGTATAAGTTTTTTGGAGTTTAAAGGGATAAGGTAGGGATTGTTCCCTGCCCATAGCATGTTTAAAATTGTTTTATTGTGTATTGCTTTTTATTTTCATTTTTGTTTTTTGGCTTAAGCCGTAAATAAATCAAATAAAAAAACCCTATTTTTCAGATATTGAGTACCCAATCTGTAACCGGGTAGCCCGTCAAATCTCCAACATGGTACTCCGAAATTAGTACCTCTGGTACCAAATTAGGTTCATGTCTCAGCTCTAGTACCCCCTTAAAAATTAAAAGGATTTTGTAAGTTCTTCATATTACAGCAATTGGCTCAGTTCTGTCCTTCACTGGACCACATGGAATCATTTGCCCCAGTGCCAAGTAGATGTAAAATGCTACTAATTATAAACAATAACATTTTATATTCACTTTCTACTGGGATAACCAACTGTACAAAATGTTGGGTGCTAAGGAATCAGGTCCATGGATCCCCCAGACCCATGGGTCCCAGCGCAGCTGCACAGTCTGCCCCTATTACAACTACGTCCTGGGTCATGATTTTCATACAGGCTATATATGTCTTTGTGGCTGTCTGGGATGAAGGGATGAGAATTAAGTCTCAAAATGGGACATACAGGGAAGCATTTGGGAACCATGGATATACAGTCGCTCAGGTTGGTTGACCAGATTCTGAGGTGGCTTAATTTACTAGTCATTTTAGAACAGTTTGGTTGTAAGCCTTTGCTGAGTGTATTTTGCAAAATAATTAGCGGAACATAGAAAGACTTAATTTGCAATGAGAGATCTGAGAGAGCAGAATTCCCCTGATTTCATCAAACAAGGATTTCCTTGACTGTTAGCCATGTGATTGTCTCCCTGAAGGACTTAATAGTGTAGCCAACCATATTTCATCTGTTTTGCATTTGAACAGTGCTAAAATGCCATAACAATCCAGAGCATTAGTATTGTTGTGTTTGACATGCACCCTTAAAATGATATACTGGTACTCTGACTCCCCCACCCCCTTTGCTGAAAGCCTGGAATGTACAAACAACTGTAAAATATTACTGTGGCAGGGCTAGGCCACAAGATGGCACCTGCTATGAGGTAAAACCTAAAATGGCCACCCACAGGAAGAGGAAATAGACAGGCGTGGCTAGCGGTATACAGAAGAGGCAAGCAGGAAGCTAAAGGAAGTCTGCTCCTGACCAGTGAGGAGAATGCATCTCCTGGAGAAACTGCCATAGAGAGTTGGCAAAGAGCTAGCCTAGGACTGTGGTTAGGCTCTGCGAGATGTACTGAGACTGGCCAGAGGTTTGGTGCCTAGCCTGGACTATTTAATAACTCTGGGGCTTGATCCTGCAAACACTCACCCTTGGTAAAGTGGGACCCTGTGACAATTACATTTGGTTAAAATTGGTCTGTGTAAGTATTCTCCTCCTTTAATTGATGGTTCTAGCTACCATTTACTTTAGTTGGACAGCATGATTGTTTACTCATTAGCAATGGCAGGCAGTGATTAGGATTTAACAAGACAGAAATGGCTTTTAAATTTAAATTTCCAGCACTGTTGTTTGGCCATATACAGGAAAACTGAAATCCCTAAATGCAGGTGGCTGTCGTACTTTATGAGGAAATTGCTTTGTTCTACACCTTTTGGGTATTTCTTATTACATTAAGCTTAGCAATCCATTAGAATTCTCTTGTTGTCACAGTGGATATTTAGAACAGGAGCAAAAACTTAATTATATTAAAAATCCTAGGCCACAATCCTCAAGCCACTTACTCCTGAGTAGTCCCACTGAAGTTAGCAGGACTACGTGGGGGTAAGTGGTTTGAGAATTACAGGTCTAGTCTTCTCTGAAATTTTTCACCTGTTTTATTTAGTTAGTTAGTTAGATTTTTTTTTCTAGACAGGTCACTAACGTATCTCAATAAGGTTGCCACCTCTTGCAGTTTTGACCCTGATACCCCCAATTTGGCCTATAGGAGTGTGGTGTAATAAGTGTCAAACCATTGTCTACTCATTAGCAATGGCAGGTAGTGATTAGGATTTAACAAGACAGAAATGTCTTCTAATTTATTCTAAATTATAAACACACTTAACTGGAGAATCAAGGTGGGATGTATCTTCTGGCAAAAACACAGATAATAACTGAATAATCACTGTTACAGTCAGCTCATCTACCATGTCCTTGTGGCCAGAAGAACACATTAAAGGGATGTGATGGTAAGCCCTTGCCATGAGCAATGTTACCTTGATGCCTCCCTGGTGTTACCTCCTCCACTATCTAGGGTAAAATGTTCTGTCCCAGGGACTAGGGTCATCTGATTTATCATTTGGCTGTGTGCTCAGTAGGGGTGTGCAATTTGTTTTTGTTGTTCTAACAAAAAGAATGATTTTCTTTTTTGTTATTGTAATAATGAAAATGATAAATAATAATAACAAAAACAAAAACAATTTTTCAATTTTGAAATAATGAGGGAAAAAAAATTAAAATGCATCTTTGACTATACCTTTTTTCTTTCTCATTAAATTCTGATGAAACTTGGTGGATATTGTACCCCCAATTGAGGTCACAATGTGTACCAAACCTAGGAAAGATTGGATACAAAAACCTGATTTTATAAGCAATTTAATGTTGTGATTTTAAGGAAAGCTACCTTAAAGGAAAGCTACACATTCCTGGACACAACTTCTTTATCTTCTATCCAATTTGCATGAACCCTGGGAATATTATGTCCCTCCCCAAGATTACCAACACTGCCAAATTTTAGTAAGATTGGACAAGGGGTCCTGATGTTATAAGTCATTAAGTTGAAAATGTATTTCCACCTGTAACATTTTTATATTCCATTCTATTTACAATACATTTGGCAGGAATATATCCCACACCTTCCTTGTAATTTCTTCCATACTACAGGACAATTTGATAAAGGGCCCCAATTTTATAAGCCTACAAATCTTATGCAGAGAATGAGCTTATGCCATGGATTCTCTTACATGTCACTGTGGTATAAGAGCTGTTTCTGATGACAATTGACCAGCAGAAATGTCAAGCAAATAGCCTCATTCTGTTTTGTGACCACCCAAAATTCTCTTCCTCACTTGTTACTGGAATGTAGGAAGCATCTGTTTAGGAAAGCACCAATAGAGATTCTCTTATGACCTCTGTCACAGTGCTGCAGGATGTGATTGTGATCATAATTGGCCAGTCTGGATATGTAAACCACATCTCTTAATTGCTGGGATACTGTCCCCAAAGTCCAAGTTATGACCCTTCTATGCCCACCTCAATCTAGTCAGGTGGAGGTGACAAGTTTGCTTTAAATTCATCTGCAAATATTGTGTCATACCTGCCTTTGGTCTCCAATGGACATATAGGGGTGCTCATTTGCTATCTCGCAAAAGAGCAAAAATGTTTTGCTGTCCTATATCCTCTAGCCTTTGGAATACCAATGCTCTTTCATAGTTCGAGAAGAGCCTAACATATCTATTTGCACAAAAGCCCAAACTTACCATATCCAGGGTAAGTCTTATAAACCTAAGCTATGGAGAATGAAAGGGATTATTTCTCATCAAATCTTCTATATAGCAGATTTTAGGAATACGAGAATGGCTATACATCAAAATTTTAAACCTGTATACCAGCATTCATTTTGTATCCCACAGCTTCCCTGTCATCTCTGAAAAACTAAAGGACGAATTGATAAAGGACCCCAAGTTTATAAGCAATAGAAGTTCTTGAAGGTCGTTATTCCGATAAATAGCAGCACATGCAGTGCCAGTCAGAGGCAGGCATATGGCATGGCAGGGGGCGGGAGGCTGTAGTAGGGAGAATGGGCAAAACCCCAACAGACTGACAGACATGTTAGCTGGCCAATTACTGCATGCTTCCAGCTTTACAGGACCAATCGGTGGTGGTTTTGGGGTGGGCATGGGGGTGGGAGGGCTGAGGCAGAAATAGAAGGGACATAACTGAGACTTTGGGGATAGCATCCCAGCAATCAGGAGACATGGGGTATTTTCAGACGTTCCGAGATCATGCTCAACCACAGTCAATTCCCTGTGGTGGGGAATGCCCTCGTAACGTCTGTTGAGGAACTGAAAGTTCCCCCCCAGATGTTAACCACGCTCAATCCCCGCCGGGAATCTCATTCACCATGCGATCGGCTGGACCGGCTGGGCCAGAGCTGATCGCATAGTGAATGAGATTCCCGGCAGGGATGAAGGGGCCCGTCACGTCTGGATGGCGATCATGACTGTGACAGAAGACATAAGAGAATCTCTATTGGCTCTTTCCTAAACAGATGCTTCTGACTTCCCATTAATAAGTGGGAGAGAGAATCCTGAAAGTTGGCCTTCTATATCTGAAATTCTGAAAGTTGGTCTAGATCGTAAACATGGGGAGTGGTATAAACTTGCCAAGTTTCATCCACATTAGATGGGATACAAAGACATTACAGTCAGGGATGGACTTAGGAATTTTATGCCCCATGGCCCTTCTCATATGGCTGCCCACAAGCCAAGCCCTGCCTCCACTCTGCTTGATCTTGGGTGGGGGAGCCCCGTGTGAATGATGCGGCACACATGCCCGCGGTGAGTGCATTCCCACTCATCTCCAGAAACAGAGGAACCAGGGAAAACAGTAGTTGCTCCGTGGATGAAGATGAGGGATATGTGTGCAGTCGTGTGCACCCCCTGCCCATGTACCGGCACGACCATGGTTCCCCCCCTTCTGGTGGAGCTGTGTAAAAAGGGTCTGTGAGGAGCCACTCCAAGGAGAACAGAAGGTTGCTGCCTTGTAAAGAAGGTTCTTTGAGATGACTGCAAACATTCTCACAACACCCACCCTTACATCCATGCATGGAATTTTTTTCTTATATCCCTATAAAGGGTTGGAAGGAACTGTCATTCTGCGGGGGAGAGTGCTTTTTATACTAGAGGAGCTTGAGACCATCATGTGATTTCTGTCCCTAGAAAGCATGATCTAAGTCCCAGGCCTCGGGGGTCTGCCCCTAAGTCTGGGCCTGGTTACAGCCAGGAATGCATATGCAGATTTGTGCAAAATAACATAATCCAACTGCTTATAATATTGGATTCCTTTATCCAATCTTTCTGAAATTTGGTGCATATAATGAATTACATTGGAGGTACAATCTCTCCAAGTGTCATCCAAATATAATGAACAACAGAAAAGTTACAACCAAAAAAGCTTTTTCCATTGAAACCAATGGAAATAAAAAATGAAAGTGAAAACAAAAATTTGATATTTAAGAAAATGAAATATTTAAATAACAAAAATGAATAATGACATGGGTCCCTAGTGCACAACTCTATAACTCACTGCTAAAGAAATCTTCCTGCATGAGCTTGCCTTGCAAGAGCTCCTATAGCACACATAGCCTGTAGCATACTGCCTGGAGTTCTGAGTCTGCATAGCCCTAGAAGGGAACAGGACTAAAAAGAATGGGCAGGATACCTTAAAGGACCTGTTCCATCACAACGGGAAAAGGCATAGTTCAGAGAGAGGCGCAGTGATCCATAGGTCATGGGAGAATAGAGGGATAGGGATGTGCGAACAGAACCGAGTTCGGAAATTCGGTTCAGCTTGAAAATCGAGTTCGGTTCAAAAGATCGGTTTGATCGACCAAACTATTTGAGTTCGGTCGAATTCTGAACTTCCGAACTGATTTTGTACATTCAAAACCAGGGTTTTTGGCCTTCCGAACTGGTTCGGATTTGACCAAACAATTCTGTCGAATTCAAGTTTGGTTTGAAATTTCGGTTCGGTCAACTGAACTATTCAAGTTCAGTCCAAACTCCGAACTTCCGAACCACGTTCGCACATCCCTATAGAGGGAGAGGGTGAAGAGCCCTCAGGATTTTCTCTCATCTGGAAGGAACAACTTTTGTTCAAAGCTAGATTAACAATTTAAAAAAAAATTATTAAAAGAATATAGTAAAGGAACAACATGGATACAGATGCCAGACTATCCAGTACATTTTGGGTATAGGCATATACTCATAGGTATAGGGTTTTTTGTTTTTTTAAATTCTTTTAACAACCCAACCAGATCATAGAGTTAAATTGAATGAAGATTTATTGAGTTGTTCATCAACATTTATGTTCCCTGTTAATAGCGCCCAACAAGTATTCCAGGTAGTATAAAAGTCCTCTAAAGCATTGTCGGTTCTGGCCAAAATTCTCTCCATAGAGAAGACCATCCATAGCGTTGGATCCATTCTGTATAGGAAGGGCCTGTGGAAGACTTCCAAGTTCTTGCGATGTTGTGTATAGCTGTTAAAATCATCACCTTACAGGCTGAACTTCTTGTATTTTTTTCAATCTCCTTAGGCCATATGCCCAACAAGTCCAACTTGGGGTCAAACGGAATGGACAGTTCTGTGCAGGCCTCCATTTTTGTCCATATCCGTTTCCAGAAGTTATGAACCTTAAAGCCACTTTTACACGCGGCACTTTGAAGCGCCTCTGGAGCCCCGTATTCAAGAGGAAAGTCACATGGGGAGTGTTTATACGCTCCCCGCGCTACTGGAAGTGACGTGCTGTCTATTCTCTTTAGCAGCAGCGGCTGCAGAATCCGGGCTTTCAAGAGGCGTGTTCTGTAGACCTGAAATTGAGGTCTACAGAAAGCAGCTCTTGAAAGCCCTGCATCTGCAGCTGCCGATGCTGAACAAAATGGGCGACACGTCACTTCCGGTAGTGCGGGGAGCATGTAAAGACACCCCCCGCATGGCTTTCCTCTTGAATACAGGGCTCCAGAAGTGCTTCTCAGCGCCTCGTGTAAAAGTGGCCTAAGGCACTCACACCAGCAGTGGAGGTAGGTGCTGGGGATTCCACAGCCCCACCAATGGTTGGGTTTATACGTTATGTTAATTTGTGAAACCCTCTCAGGTGTAAGAAAAAATTGTAATCTTAATTTAATTTGTGATTCGTGCACCATTAAGGAACTGGCACACTTTCTCACATGAGTCCAAATTTATGACATAATCTCTTTTGTGATAATTAAATTAAGGTCATTCCCCCCCCCCCCCCCATTTTGACAAGTATACTACATCGGGGAAATGCATACATTCTCTTAGGGACTGGTATAGCCTGGAAATTAAATTAATATTGGGAGCATTGTTAAATAGGATTAGTTCTAGCTCAAATGGTTTTCTACTAAAATGCTCTTTGTTGTGAGGGTGATTAAAGTAGCTATGAATTTTCATGTAATGCCATTGTAACTCCTTTCCCCCACATGTCTGAATTGTATCTATTGTTTTAATTTTTGAACTGACAAATCTGTGGCGGGCCTGCGAGATACCTTTATGTTTCCATTTCCCCAACATTTTCCTCTCACGTTTTTTTAATGAGATTTTTTTTACATAATAAGGGGGTGAATGGGATCCTACCTAGACTTATTTCCAGCTTATGCTGACAAGTTTTCCAAATCATCATAGCCATACCCGCAAAGGGGTGTGGTGGACTTTCATTGGATTTGATCGGCGCTGGAGATTCCTCTTCAAACACGTCTTTGAAGTTTCAGATCTGTAACAGCGCTTTCTTTATCTTAACCCAACATGTCTCCTGGGCCAATTCATACCATAATTCAATGCCGCGTAAGGCCAAAGCCCTGTGGTATAATTTAAATTCAGGCAAACTATGGGTGAAAACAGACATGACGCTAACCACCCTTTAACCACCCTTGGTGGTTATTTATGCACATTGCAGGGCTGTATTGGTGCCCTATGCAGCCCTGCAACATGCATAAATGATCACGAAGGGTGGTTAGCGTCATGTCTGTTTTCACCTTAAGTCCACCTTTTTCCACTGACATTAACGAAATTGATCTTCTGACCCTCCGTTTCTTTTTTTCCCCCAAATAAAACCTGAAATAATTCTATTCAATGAGCTGAAAAAATCATTTGGTACAGGTATGGGTAGTGCCATTATTGTATACAGGAGCTTTGGCAAAATCATCATTTTCACCAGGTTTATTTTTCCCATCCAGGAGCAGCTGAGTGTGGTCCAGAAGTCTCTTTGCTTCCTGAACTCTTCCAGAAGAGGTAAGTTGTTCTTTTTATATAACTGATTTGCATTTTTGGTCAGATTATTGCCCAAATATTTCAACTGTGAATTATGTACCTGGAATTGGGTAATTTTTTCTAATTCTGATTTGGGGATTCCCTGCTCGTTCAATAGTATCATTTGTGGTTTTGTTATATTGACTTTATTGCCATGTACATTACTAATTTTTTCAAAAAGTTGTACAACTATAGGGATGGATCGCTTTAGGTTGGTCACAAGAAGCATCATATCATTGGCATACATAGCCAACTTATACATATCAAAACCACACTGAATCCCCTCAATATCCTCATTTTGTTGGATTGCTAATGTCAGAGGTTCTAAACTGATGTTAAAAAGAAGAGGCAAGAGTGGGTGAAGTCTACAATGAAAACGCATCTGTAAAGTCACCATTAATAATCAGCCTAGATGTGGGTTTCCTGTATATCATTTTTACCAATTCTAAGATGGTGCCCTTGATTCCCATCTGTTCCATAGTGGAGAGCTCAAACTAGATTAACATAAAATTAATGCAAATAATGGGCATTGATTTTGTCACTGTAAAATACTTTGGCTGCTACCCCGTCATTTCATGTATTAATTAGGGATGAAATGATAATCAATTTCTTTTTCACAAAAATCTTGCCAGAATCGAGAACCATTACCAAGATCTCAGGACAATCTCGATAATGGTTTGAGATGTTGTTCAAGAATTTTTCTCACTATACCATTTACCATTTACCTTCACTGTTCCCATTTACCATGTACCGTGTACTTCCCGGTAATGTGCATGCACAAATGGCCACTAGGGCTGTTCCGCACATGTGCAGCCATCTTCCAAGATGGCGCTGGAAGCATCACCACCTTTTTGGGAAAGGGCAGTCATTTGTGCATGCACATTACCAGGATGAGCATGGCACACGGAAAACAGTAATGATAAATAGTAAAATTCTTGACTGAGAAAGTGCTGAGAGACGGGATTTTCTTGATTATCAATTCTCACAAAAACAAGTTGAGAACTGGGATTCTCAGCGAGAATCATGAGAAAATCGAGATCAAGTTTCAGTTAGTATTATTCCTCTCTGTGGCAATCGTATTTGGGGTTCATTCGATGGAATGAAACTTCTTCAAATGTATAAATTTCTCCAGAGCTTTAAGGAACCTATTTTTTAAAAGCCTTAGGTACAAAGTAAGTGTTTTCAGAAAGAAGATGGGTTCTCAATCCCATTTGTTGTTACTACACTACTTCTTCAAACTCATGAAAGGATTAGATGTTTTTAACTGACAAGAGTTCCAAACATTATGCCTTCAACTTTCTGTGCTAACAGTAGATTAGTGCTTTGGTTTGCCACATAGAATACACTACATTTAAAAATCCATTCCCCAGTGTTCCAGGATTTAGATGAATAGACAAAAAGATCTTTTCTACCTCAAAACTAATACGCATTTGTGGAACTAAAATATTGGTAAGGTGAATATCACGATTTTGAGGAATGCCAAATTAGCACCAAACAAATTTTGCTGCTTCCCATGTAGACAAATTGTGGTGAATGCTGCTTCTGTTGGGAACAGGCCATTCATCTTCATTCACGTGATGTGGAAACGTACTAGTTTTTAAACTGTTTTTGCCATTTGTCGTTATTTTTCATGAGTCAAACAGAGCTGCTGAAGCGCTGATTCCAAGCCCTTTGAGCACCCCTGGGAGCTGTGGAGATGTAAAACTACCAACTAAATGCTGGGAAGGCGCTTGAAATTGCCATAAAAGCACAGTAAAGTGCTGTAAAACTGTCATAAAACTGATGAAAATGAAGAAAAATGCTGGGAAAAGGTTGGTATTTCCTTGCAGAATTGGAACACTTGTTCTCATCTCAGTCCTATTCCCAATGAAGCAGAAGTACAAGAAAATGAGCCACATGCTGTTCCTGAGGAAGAATACCTGGGGAATGGGCATGGCACAATATATGCAACAAGAGAGAAGCACAACAGTGTGAGCATCATGGATGCACACATGCTGAACGTGCATGAGCAGCTCAATTGCGAAGAAAGCAGTCAAATGTATTGCAACATAACCATAAAGCACACAAGGAGGATCTCATGATTTTACAGTATGTCTGATGTCCTGATGAACAAAATCACAGCGGTAGGCTCTGTTAACAGATTTTTGTTTGTGAGATACTGGAGTTACATGAACAATCTTTCTGCATGAGGGTTTGGAGGTATGGGGTTAAGACCATTTGCAGTGGAAATTGACAGCTATGGGAAACCAGAAAAATATGGTACCACGTGACTTGGCTGACAATGCAAAATGGAATGCCTGAAGAATATGATTCCATTATGCGTCCTACTCATTCAGTGTGTAGACCCGTTGCATAGTAATCTGGGGAAGATAAAGTAGGAGGGGCTTATTGGGAGCTGCGAAAACATGCTCTTGTACACATCAACATAAACTTCTACAGAGGCGCCTCCGCACATCTGATGGCATCACTTACAGCAGCATAAACAGGCTCTGTGAATGTTAAGTGTAATGTGTCTGTAATGTGTCTGTAAACAACATTCTATAAAATAAATTTTATAGGATAGGCCACTGGACCAAGTTCAGTAGAACATGGAACAGCTCCTGGGTTGAGAGTTTGTCACTCTAATAGACCATTGCATGCCAACTGGCCGCGAAAAAGCCACTTGTTGTGCTTCCCTCAAAGAAAGGAGCAAGGGTCAAGGTTTTTTTGCTGGCAGGGCAGCTGTAATCTAATTGCAACTGGTTGCCACGGGCAATGGCCGCTGAAGTGGGAATATAGGAGCACTGGCTTAGGTTGTTAGGGCAATCAAGCATAAGGGTATGAACAAAGTCTTGTGAGGTGAGACTGACTGACCAGGCTTTAAAGGTCAGCATGAGCTCCTTGCCCCAGTCGTGGGGCAGGAGCCATTGCAAATAGCACCCACCCATCCACTCTTTTAAACTTTCTGGGCATCTGCTGGTTGCCTGATTTGGGGCTGGGAAGAATTTTTTCCAGGAACCTCAGACTAGAAGAGGGTATTTGTGGATTTTTTTGCCTTCCTCACAGTGCTAAGTAGATTAATTAACTTTTGGCCATTGGCCAGGGTGGTTAATATGCTGTACAATAAAACACTGTTGCACTCTTTGCGGGGGTCCAGTACTGTTATATAGTTCTTTGGTACAGAGTTACATAGTAAGCCGGGAGTCATCTCCTTAAGAGATGGGTAAACTATACCTGGCTCAGAAGCAGGGACAGCTCGTGCTGGGAGGGGTGAAGATTGAGGCAGCCAGGGAGCAGAGGCAGCCCCCGGGACTTTCAGGCACTTGACTTCTAATGGACAACATACATCTCCCTTGCACACATCTTGCAATGTGGCTGGAAGGGGAGTCTACGTTTGTAGGGATGTGCAAATAGAACCAAGTTCAGAAATTCAATTTGGTTCAAAAATTGAGTTTGGTTCGGTCGACTGAACTATTTGAGTTTTTTTTTTTTTTACCTTCCGATCTGGTTTGGATTCGACCGAACATTTCAGTCGAATTCGAGTTCGGTTCGAAAGTTCAGTTCGGTCGACTGAACTTTTCGAGTTCGGTCCGAACTCTGAACTTCCGAACCCCATTCGCACAAAGATTTGCTGAGAAATTGGAGACTGAGACTTGAGGGTACATCAAGACCAATTCCCCTGACAGTTATGCTTAACTGTGTTAATGCTTGTTGTAATGGACCCTAATTGCTGCTGGCAATTACCCTACCTAGCTCATTGATTTGGAATAAAGAGGCAGCCTTTAAAACCCCATATAACTGTTGTCCTTGTTTCCTTCCAGGATGCACCTTTATCCCCTTCCTCCATCCTAGCAATGTTCAAGGACTGAAATTGTTATCTATAAACTCTCATAATGTCTCTGTCTCGAAGCAAAGCTCCATTTTGCTGGCTTCCATGAAAGCACAAAAGAAAAAGATGGCTCCTGCCCCAATTCCTTCTGGAGTATTTCATGAAGGATTGGTCTAATTTATGGTACCTTGAACAACCTTTTCAGACCCACCATGGTCACTGGCAATCACATGACACAGTTTGCCCCAGCTCTACCCCCACCTAACTTGATGCCTAACCTACTGGAGGCTAAAAAGAGGTAGGTGTTAAATAGTCCATGTGGGTAGTGCTCATACCGCCTTGGTCACAATTAGGGGTGCTGCAAGTATACTCACAGGTAACGTCTGCATTTTTGGGCACCCTATCAGGCACTTGATGGGTTTACCAGGCCTCCACTGGGTGCCTGGATGACCACCCCCCCTCCAAATCCATTCTGAAACTGGACTTCCTGGGATTTTTCAGAATGTTGATCTTGGCTCCTGCCTGCACCCATGCACTTCCTGGGCTGACTCTCCTGGCTGCTCCTCAGTTGAGCTGGGTTCTTCCCACTTCACTTTTCTGAGCATTGGGGCATTTATTCCCAAGACCTAACTTTGGGCCATAAAAATCAATGGGTGCCATAGTGGGGGTAAGTCTGAGTCACATTCACAACCAGTGTGCGCCACCACTATGGGGACTGTGGTGCACCATGCACCTATTTATTTTTGGGCTTAGCACACCAGCAGAGGCCTCCTCACTCACCCCCACCCTGCTCAGAAAAGTGGAGCAGAAGGACTCCTGCACAGCTGAGCATCAGCAATTAGGCGGAGTAGTCAGGTGGCTGAGTTGACCTGGGGAGTGCGTGGGTGCAAGCGACCCCTCGGCTTGTGTTCCGGCACCAATTGGTGTCTGAATGCTGCCTGGTCAAGTTGGGCACCCCAGATTTGACATTGTGCCCATTTTTATGGGTGCCAGGTTGCACCTCTTGTCTCCATGGCCATTGAGGATGTTGAGCAACTTGGAAGAAGAGGTCCACCTTCCACTCTTAAACAATAGTACAGTATTTAACACAGTAGTGGAGGGTACAATTGGTGGTGTTGCATGCTGGATTTAGAATTTAACACAATACTGGAAGGTACAATGTGTGATGTTGCATGCTGGATTTAGAAATCAAAACACATGACTGAAGTCAATAGAGTTCAGTCTGAAGTAATGCAGTGGTGGATTTATTGGTTCAACTCAGCACTAGCCTGCCAGACACGTAAAGGTTGACTTTCAATGCCAAATGAAGTACTTCAGTGCATATCCATCCACTTTTATGGCCACTAGATGCCAAAATATCTGATTTGCCTCTGAAAATCTGCCCCTCAGTTTATAGTTATTTTTACAATATTCCCCTCCCCTTTTTTTAAAAGGAAGGACATCCAACTAAAATTTTCACACTTACTTGTTGACTTTAATAGATCTACTTTTTGAAACCGAAAATAATTATGAGATTACTTTCATATGCTTTAATCGCAGCTATGGATAACTGTTGGCAAATGCATAATTAATTGATGCAACAGTTGACATAAGACACAGTTGACACAATGTTTTTTTATACATCGCTATTTGAAGACATGTAGCGAGGCAATTAATCCTTCATTAGTTCTGAATTATTTCAAATGCTTTGAAATACTTATGTATTTAATGTTTAATCATTAAGGAAATGTATCTTCTAATGGTGTTAACTTCAGGGACTTAAATTAAACATGCTCCCATGAGGCTCATTTCAATAAGATAAATGGCCTCTGCAGCTGCTGGGCCGGAGAAGATTTTGCGAGCTTGAGGGGGCTCTACAGCAAAGGCTACTCATGATTCTGCTCGTTCCTCAGTGACTGCCGAATGCTACCTTTTGTTGAGTCACATTCATAGGAGTCGAGCTGCTAATTCCACTGAGCCTGACAGCCCTATACACTGCTTTTGTGAACAATCCCAGATATGTCAGTAATGCACCATAAGACTGAGATACTTGCTAAGTATTTTGTTGTGCAGTCACACACTAAGGGGAGGTTTTAAAAATGGTACTCAATCAGGAAGTATATGTGGATCAATAACTTCCTGCTATGGGACAATTTCCTTTTCAGCTTTCTTTTGGGACAGCCCTACATTCTACGTGATGGCTTCCCGTAAACAATCCTATACCATTAAAGATAATGGGAAGTTTGTTACTGACTTCAATGAGTGGAGGATTAAGCCTAAAGACACTGTCTGTAATCCCAAACTGTTCCATGTGGTTTGCATGTGGCACAATGCCCCTGTAATGGGGGGTGCATGTGGTTGTGCATGCGCAGGACATGGGATCGGCCCCACCGGATGCAAACCTTAGCCCACTTACTCGCCAGTTGTTTCATTGACTTTGGGTCTTCAATATGACTACACCGGAGTATACGGGTATAAATCTATCCTGGATATAAGCAAAGTCAACAAACAAAACTGTCAAAAACCCCCATTGACTTCAATGCTGTGAGGATCATGCCTTATATCTATTTACAAATGAGACTTTATTTGTCTCGCTGTCCACTATGAAAAAGTTTTACAGCTCTTTACACAACTTCATTGTTTGCAAGCAGCAGAAGAGTGGGGACATAGCTTTGGTTTTGTGAAATTTCACTCAGGTTTTGTTGTTAAAAGCATGAGTTTATTGTCGATTCATCCCGAAATGAGACAAGGACAACAGTTATATGGGGTTTTAAAGACCGCCTTTTTATTCCAAATCAATGAGCTAGGTGGGGGTAATTGCCTAAAGCAATTAGAGTCCAGTACAGCAAGCATTAACACAGTTAACCATAACTGTCAGGGGAAGTGGCCTTGATGTACTCTCAAGTCCCAGCCCCCAATTTTTGAGCAAACCTAGCCTCATCTTCCAGCCACATAACCCGACGTGTGCAAGGGAGGCTTACGTTGTCTGTTAGGACTGGAGTAAGGAGTCAAGTACCTGAAAGGCTCTGAGGCTGCCTCTGCCCCCTTGCTGCCTCGATCTTCACCCCTCCCAAGGATGCGACCCCAGCATGAGCTGTCCCTGCTTCTGCGCCAGGTATCATTTCTCCATCTCTTAAAGAGATGACTCTCGGTTTATTATGTAACTCTGTACCAAAGAACTATATAATAGTACTGGACCCCCACAAAGAGTGCAACAGTGTTTATTAACAGCATAATAACCACTCTGGTCAATAGACAACAGTAATTAATCCACCTAGCACTGTGGGGAAGGCAAAAAATCTGAGAAGTCCCCTTGTCCAGTCTGAGGTCCTGAAAAAAATTCTTCCCAGCCGCAAACACTGTGGACGTCAGGTGTCCAGCTGACGTCCACATTGTTTGAAAGAACAGGTGTTGCTAGCAATGACTCCTGCCCTGCAATTGGGGCAGGAAGCTCACGCTGACCTCTTAAAGCCAGATCAGCCAATCTCTCCTCACGAGACCTCATTCCCGTGCTTCTTACTGGTTGCCATAGCAACCAGATTGGGTGCTCCTATGTTCCCTCCAGAGCAGCCAGCTGCAACAGCTTGCAGCCGCACTGCCAGCTAAAATCCCTGGCCCTTGCTCCTTCCTCTGAGAGGAGCACAACAACTGGCTTTCACTGCAAGTTGGACATGCGATGGACTGTTATCTACAATAACTGTAGGTTTTCATTCTGTATATTCGTTTCAATCAAGGCCTCAAATCTTCAGACATCTGATGGTCTGAGCACTAAGGGCCTTTTTAAACGAGCGGGATTTCTCCTGAAGTTAAAACCTACGGCCCTTGGACACCTCCATGGAGGGGCTTTAGATGTCCCTCCGTGAACTGAAACAGCAGCACCAGGCAACTCCCGGGTGTTTTGAGATACGGCGTAGTAATACCTCGATAATTGAGGTCTGTACTACGCTGCATCTCAAAACACCCAGGTGCCACCAGATGCCTCTATTTCTAATGGTGCCCAGGCAACTTCCTGTTCATGGACAAGCGTCTAAAGTCCCGCTGCGCCGCCGTGGTGGTGTCCAAAAGCTGCAGGTTTAAACTGTGGGAGAAATTCCACTTATTTAAAAAGGCCCTAAGTCAAAGGAATTTGCTTAAGAGGAGATATTCTTCTGATACACTGGAAATGCCAGCTTTATCATCTTGAAAATGGGCTCCCACACCTTTTCAAATTAGTATCTGAAAATGAATGTACTACTTCGTGTGCACAGATGGACAATATTAACATATAGTTCTTTTCTGGACCAGTATTCCAAAATATCTGGCTATGGCTGAGTTGCTTCATATGACCCTTTTCACACGCACACAACTCCTATTTGCACACATGCTTTGGAGGATTTGTGTCGCAAATTTGGGCATGATGCACATTTGACTCTAGTGTCTGAAGTACCTCCTCTCTTTTACCTTTGCCATCTGTCTCTCTCTCTCTCTC
>QEPC01012435.1:2600612-2610993 GCA_003113815.1 Sphenodon punctatus
TAGACATGATCATTGCGCTGGTTGAGCGCAAGCTCCAGCTGGTACTCCAGGGTCCCCCAGATCCTTATGAAGTCCTGGGTCTCCTGCAGCCCCCACTGGCCCCCTTAGTGGTAGGGCCTTCTCCCCGTCTCCCCTGTGTTTCCTCCTCCTCCTCCTCCACCGCCTCCTCCTCCACCTGGGCTGGGCCGGTGTCCTCTGAGGGCTCGTCCACCCGGGCCTGTTTGCGTGTCTGCGGGATGCAGGGGAGGGGTGGTTATGGTTGGGTGAGGTTCTGACCCCTCTCATAGCCCACCCTTTCGCCCCGTCCCAGCCGGGTGGCCGGGTGGGCCCCCTGCCCCCCTTGGTGCCCCTGTGCTGCCTGTTCCCCTCCCCTTGGTTCCCCATACTCATTTCCAGGGTGCCTCCTTCCACAGTCCGGCAGCTGTCACCGGGGAGGCCTGTCCCGGTGACTGCTGCTGCTGTTGTTGGCCCTCCACCTCCTCCATCCGCAGCACGACCCCCACCTCCCTCTCCTCCACCTGCGCTCCCTCCACCACTGCCACTGCCTCCTCCTCCTCCTCCCTCGCTCTCCCACCGCTCTCCTCCACCTCCCTCCTCGCTCCATCCCGCCACACTTCCCTGCTGCGAATTGCCCTTTAAATATCCCTCCGGTGGTTGTGTTGTTGCTGGTTGCCTGGCAGCGGCGCTTTGTCCCCAGTTGGGAATCATTTTCTTTGATTCTGGCCAGTGATTGCCATCCAGACATTACTTTTTGTTGTTTCCCACTGGGAATCTCTTTGACCATGCTTTTGGAACTTGTCCGGTGGGGAGCTCCGGAAGCATGGTTGAAATTGACCCCGTGTGGGTACTGACCATGGTGAACATCTGGAGGCCACTGAACAGATGTTCAGGGTGCTTTGGCCCCGCCTCGGGATTGACTGTGGTTTCCCATGATCTCATAACATCTGAAAATACCCTCCATGTTGATTCTTCCCCATTAAGCCATGTTTATCAACATGCCCAGTGATTCTGTTCTTAATGATAGCTTCCACCATTTTGACCAGCACAGATGTCGAGCTTACTGGTCTGTAGTTTCTAGGATCACCTCTGGATCGCTTTTTAAATATCGGGGATACATTTACCACCCTCCAATGGCATATTTTAGTGATAGGTTGCAAATTACTAACAGTAGGTCTGCAATTTTATATTTGAGTTCCTGCAGAAATCTGGAGTGAATACCATCTGGTCTTGGTGATTTGTTAGTATTTAGTTTGTCAGTTTGCTTTAAGACCTCCTCCAGAGTTACACTGATTTGTGACAGCTCTTCCAATTCATCACCAACAAATAAAGATTCAGGTGTGTGTATCTCCCCAACATCCTCTGCAGTGAAGACCGAAGCAAAGAACTCATTCAGCTTCTCTGCGATGTCCTTTCCCTCCCTAAGCACCCCTTTCAGCCCCATGTCATCTAATGACCCAACTGACTCCCTAGCAGGCTTCCTGCTTCTGATATGCTTGAAAAAGTTTTTATTATTCGTTTTAGCGTCTTTAGCAAGTTGCTCCTCAAATTCCTTTTTGGCCACCTGCCTTATTAACTTTTTACATCTACTTTGGTAACGCTTATGGCATGGATTCCTGGTGCACACCTCTACTGGTTTGCCTGTTCTCCTGTACTCTAGCCCACACAGCCTTCCAACTGCAGCTCTTCAGCCTTCGCCTCCTCTCCATCCCACCAGATTATATTCATGGCTTCTAACGCCCAGGCTTGCCTTTTGGACCAATATTTGTAACTGCCTTCTTGTATAATTCCAGGACTGCTTCCTGGAACCGAACCCCTGCCTATTAGGGGTGGGCATTTTGGATTCAGATTAATCTATAACTCCTCATAATGGGATGTTATGGATTAACTGGTACTGAACCACAATATTGGCATAAAACAATGGGGAATTTAATTAAAAAATAAAAATAAAATAAAATAAAAACTCACCACAAATAAGCACAGTCACCACCAGACCATTCTCCGCATGCACACCCTTATTCAAAATGGTGGCAGCAGTGATGCGACCATTTTGGGAAAGGGACAGCCAGTTTGCACATGCACAATGACCTTTTTTTCACATGCACAGACAGACAACCCTTTTCCAAAATGGCTGTTTTGGGCAAAGGGGTGCATGTGCAGAATCAAACCGCATCTTCAAACCTGCGCTTATTCTTGGTGACCGCTGCTTAGAATGGAGCAACATCACTTTCAATAGCACAGGGGAAAATCTATCCCCTGACCCCCCTTCAGGTTTCTCTCTCTGCTTATCTTTGGAGGCACTTGGTCAGCGCCCTGTGTAAAAGTGATCTTCGTGTGGTACTAATCCTGCACCACTGCCCATAACCCGGCCCTTACAGACAGGGAGACATAAAGCAACAAAAGCATGACTACTAGTTATTGGCAGTAGACCTTAAGTGAGTGGGCAATGAATGTCGTTGTTTCTTTGTGAAGAAGATTTACATTTGTGGATAGTCATTGATGTAAATATCTGTACCTAAAATTATATTATTTTCTCTCAAGGGTGTAGTCAGGTGGGAATGGGCCCTGGTGTAGAAGATGGAATGGGTTCCCTACTGTGGTAATTCACTCATTTTGTGAGCCCCTTAGGTTCCTGGGCCCTGGTGTGGCTGTACCTGCTACACCTTTTATACCTACACCTCTGGTTTCTCTGTATATTTAGATATTTCATTTTGGATACTCAATTTCTCTCCGTGTTTTCAAACATTTTGGATCAGATATTGAGTTACTTGGATTACCATCTGAACTGGTGTACATGACTGGAAAAACCAACCTGGAAAACTGAAATGAATACCCAAATGAAGCAGGGTTGGACAGCGTTTTTGACTTGCTTCATCAGACATGTTTTGAAGGATGTGAAATATTAATGAATGAATAATAAACTTTATTTGCCTTAACTGGAAAGTTATTGGCAATATATAAAACAGAGGATACATTAACCAACAATTATCTTACATACGAAACACAATATTTACAAAATAATTATATAAAACCTTTTTTAACAAGCACCATCCAATTTGTAAACCACCTATATAATCTAAACCAGCCTCCACCAAGTTTATCAGTATTCCCAGAGGACATACTTACAGCAGACTGTCAAACCCTCCTCAGCCCTTATTCCACCCCCAAAGCCTTCAGGCGTCTCTCATACATGACTGCATTACCAGAAACAGCCACAGAGAAGGTTAATTCTGAGACACTATGGTCCAAGCATAATTCCTGCAGTTCAACTAAAGGGAGCCTTGCCTGGAGTTGCCCAAGGGCCACAAGGAGCTTAACCCTCAGATTTGAAAATTTGGGGCAGACAAAAACAATATGATTAGCCATATCTGGAACTTGCATAGAGCAAGACAAACATCTCCTGTCCTGGAGTGGGACTCCTATATATCGCCCCTCCAATACTGCTGAGGGGAAAACGCCACAGCGAAGGCGTGTAAAAGCTCGCCTTAAAGAAAAATTGGCCCAGGCTACCAGGTAGTTTGTTTCTTGTAAGGGTCTAGCTGGAGGCTTATATGAGGGATTAACCCTCTGTGATTGGAGCTTATCAGTATCAATTTGGAGCTGCTGGTCGACAAGCCTCTGCTTAACCAGGATCATGGCATGCTTAAGTCCCAAGGACACCTGGGAAAAGGCCAAGCCTCCCCATAACAGCCTCCATCTTCCCCAACCTGGGGAGCAGCAGACCCTCATCATGAGCTCTCCCCAGAAGGGAGCCATCCCCCTGGGGTAAAATTTCCACTTTCAGCCAGAAACGAACAAGGGCTTGGAGAGCGAGAATCCTAATTGGAAGATTGCCCATTTCAGCCCACAAGAATACCTGCAATGTTCCTTGAGGCACCCCCAGGATAGCCCTAAGGAACCCATTTTGGACCGATTCCAGCTGTTCCAAAAAATCCAGACCTCATACGGGGAAAGCATATAACAGCTGAGTTGTTACCTTCGCTTGGAATAGCCGGAGAGCCGCCAAAAGCAACTGGCCCCCTTTACGAAAATAGAACCTGCGGATTACACTCGCTGTTTGCTCGGCCTGCTTCTTGGTCGCGAGCCAATGATCTCGCCAACGGGGAGAATTAGAAAAAGTCACGCCCAGATATTAGAACTTGTCAACCTGGGAGATCTGGTGGTCCCCAATCTGCCATCTATGCATATCCCTGTGCTTCCTATGACCAATGATCAGGACCTTTGTCTTCTCATAATTGCCAACCAGGCCCTCATTAAGACAGTAGTCCCCCATCCGCTGCATTGCCCAGCAGAGGCCCACTGGAGAATGACAAATCAGGGCCGTGTCATCGGCTTAGAGTAGGGCAGCTACCTTCCTATACCCGATCTGGGGAGGATGGGTATTAACTTCAGATAGAAAGGGGGGGAGATCGTTTAGGAAGATGTTGAACAAAGCAGGCGCCAACAGGCAGCCCTGTCTCACCCCCCTATCATCCCTCACTTTTCGTGTCAGAGCACCCGCCCTGTTAAATGTAACCTGTAATGTATTATTCTCATGAAGTTGGGATATCAGGAAAAGAAGTCTCAGCTCCATCTGCAGCACTCGGATCTTTGCCCATAGCCGACTCCTGCATATGGAGTCGAACGCCATCCTCAAGTCGATGAAACACAGGTAAGCCTTCACCCTGGCCTAAGGTGGTCCCAACTAAGTGAGCAAGAACCAGGGCATGATCCACCATTGAATGGGCCTTCTGAAACCCCACCTGCTCAGGCATAATAACTTTCTTACCTTCCAACCAGTCCTGAAGCCTAATCAGTAAAAGCCTAGCGTAGAGTTTGCCTATAATACTGAGGAGGCTAATAAAGCGGTAGTTCCCAGGGTCCCTAGGGTCACCTTTCTTAAATATGGGGACCACGATTCCATTAATCCATGAACTAGGGATCTTTCCTGTGGCGTTGCTATATGTAAAGACCGGAGCTAAAAGCCCAGCCCACCACTCCGGGGTCTCCTTCAAATTCTCCACTGTTATTTGATCAGCACCAGACGCCTTCTCACTTTTGCACTGGAAAATCACATCCTTGATCTCTTCCTCAGAGACCGGCAGCCAGTGTGGGAAGGAGTCAGATTCCTCAACAAGGGGGCTAGAACAAGGTAAAGGGGAAACCGAAAAAAATGACTTCATAGAAGCTTTCCCAGACCTCAGGAGTTAATACTCCTGAGGCGATAACATCAACCCCTGATCTCATCTGGCGAATACAACCCCAGAACTGGGTTGTGTTCCGACTCTTGGCCGCCTTTTCGAGCCGTGCCCACTGCTGTTTTTGAAAGGCTAAGCACTTTGAGGCGATCAAGAGATGATATTGTGCCTGAATTCCCCAAAAACCTGATTTACTAGCCCCCGAGGGATAGCGCTTCAACTGACATGCTGACTGTCTAAGAGATGAACCTAACGACTGGCATTCTCTGTGAAATAAAAAAATATATTATTGACAATGGATATTTGTTCCAGCTGCAATGGAAACTGATGACCCAGCCTCTGATATGGAAACAAGAACTACAAGAAGTAGAATTTTTTTCATGTTCCCAAGTTTTATTGGAGAATAGAAAGGATATCTGAATAACTATTCACCATAGAAACAAAATTTTAATTCACATCTGTTTATCTGGATTTTCTTTGTGCTTATTTTATTATTATAGTTTTGTACCTTGCTGTTTCCTCAAAGGAGACAAAAATGATTTTTATTTAAAAATCTTAGTAAAACTTTCAATCTTGAGCCCTCTATACATGCCATACTCCCTCACAAGGGGGTTGTGGCTTAAACCACCTTATCCTTCCTTCCCATGCCCATACTCCTTCCCCTTCTCACTGGTAGTCATAGCACTCCCACTACATAATCCCTTAAAACATCACTTCACTTCCCAGCCTCCCATATGCCTCCCCACAACCCTAAAACCAAAACAAGCACAAAATCCATTACAAAAAAGAAGGGAAGATTTCAGTGGATTGTTTCATCATAAGACAATTTCCCTGCTCTTCCCTTCCCCTTCTCTTCTTCCCATTTTGGTCACTTAATTTGAGTATTTCTGTTACTTGGTATTTGAGAAACCTCGTTTTGGTGCTAGTTAGTATTAATGACTGAAATGCCGAAGGGATCAAAATAACCCAAATCTTGGTTAGTTAGTTTCATTTATTGCGTGACCGGTTAGCCATTTCAAAACAAAATACAGTATACAATCAACATAACACTTCTACAAGATAAAACAGCAATAAAATATCCAAACTGGTGTTAAGAGCCATGAAGCATAAACATAATGTTTACAAAAGTTAAAAAGTTAAAAACCCAACAACCCAGAAGGGGCTATGGTCAATTCAATTTATTAACATAAACACAATGTAAGAACAGTGCCACACTTCTAGTAACCTCCCTGGAGGAGTCTCTTAACAGCGATTTTATATAGAATTCCCAGGGTCTACCAGGAAATGTGGCAATCAGGGGAGATATCAATCTTTTCCATACTTCCCCATACCAGGGACAATCCAATATAATATGCTTGACGGACACTCAGCCAAGGGTATCCCCTGATATCTACCTTCAGTCATAGCTGACGGGAAATACTTTATCCTAGCCAAGAAGAAGAGCCTCCTATTGTGTGGTTTAAGACCACAGTCCAAATAAGGCATTGGAGAATCTTCCCCCTCAATCAATGACCTATATAGGCCCAAGGCCCCATTTTCTCCCAAAGATGCCCTCATATCTTGGCGGCTAATATCCAACAGCCTCGCAACCACCAATCTCTTAGCAGTTTTATAGCCCAAAGGGACAAACACCTCTGGGGTATAACCCAAGTGGTTTAGTTTCTTCAGAACTGTCATTTGCAGTCGTCAACCACCAACTGAGATAGAGGGGCAGCTAGTTTAAAGTGTAGCCTTAACCAATAATTTAAAGCTCCCATCCAGATCCTTGCCTGCAGGGGGATCAGTCCACATTCCATACATAAGGCTGTGTTACTAATCCCCAGAGGGGCAGTTAACAAGGCACGGATAAAGCCAAATTGCAGTCTCTCAAGGTTCTTTACTTTCCCTAGAGCCATGAGCACCATAGAGCATTTGGGGGACACATTTAAGGGAGAATATTTGGATTGTTGGAGTCACCAAGCAACCGCCCCATGAGCGAATAAAGACCAAAAGAGCTTTATTAAGTTTCTTTGCCCTTTCCAGGGCTACCTGTAATTTCATGGACCAACCTCCTGATGCATGGAAAAGAAGACCCAGATATTTAAAGGCCCTCACTTGTTCAATTTCCTCCTCATCTATAAACCACCTATACCCTAATTTTCTATGAGAGAAAACCACCAAATCTGGGTCTTATAATTAATTCATAAAAGCAAGGTCAACTTGCCAACTTCTGTTGTTCCTTATCTTTACACAGCAGTTAAGACCTATTCTTACCCCAGATTAAAATCAGGGAATAATTACATTTTATACGAACATCAGGCTAGATTTAGATTGGGTTATTCAACTTCTGATCATTTGTACATCCTCCAGTTTCATAGGCACAAATATGTTACTGTGAAGAAGACCACTTTGTATGTGACTTTTGTAGATTTGGTGGCAGCTTTTGACACAGTTGATGGGGATCTTTTGTGGGAGAATCTGTCATGATTGGGCCTCAGTCCCCCTTTGCTAAAATTATTGGAGGAGTATTATAGTAAGTAATACATGGGCTCAGGTCAGATGGGGATTATGAAGTGAGCTCATCCCTAAATTTTTGATCCAAAGGAGAGTGAGTACGGTTGTAGCCTGGTTCCGTTACTATTTAACCTTTGCCAATGATGTCATTGGCAAAATGCTGAGAGATCTTCATCCACCAAATTTATTGTCAACTTTGATCCCTATTCTAATGTATGCCATGATACTGTAATTGCATCCAGAACCCTGGTTGGCCTTCAGAGGGTCTTGTATAAGTTTGAGGGTCTTTGGTCACTAAATAATCCCTCCTGCACCTAACAAACTGACTGACTAATAACTGTATCTGGGGCCAAAAGGACCCCATTAATAAATACCTGAAAATAATGAATGTGATTGAGTTGAAATGGACTCCAGATTAAGAAAATAATTGACAGTTTATTAGTATAACAACTGAAAAACAGAAATACAAAACAACCCCCCATGGTATTGGGGTCACCATGACCCCTCATGTAAAGCACCACAACAACTAACAAAAACAGTATAGGGGGTAATGTTGACCCCCCTCCTATCCAGAAAAGGAGAGGAGGAGCCAGTTCAAAAGTCTTGCGTTCACAGTAGAATGGCCAGATATGCCAATTTTAGAGGACATTTATGAAAAATACAGACTTCATTGTTTTCAAGTGAGCTCCAAATCTCACAGTAAATGCAGGGGTCATCAACACCCCCGATGCAGAATGAGTAGGTATTTTTCCAACACAAAGCTGCTAATGGCTGTGATAAAATAAAGTGTCAAGAGTTCACTCTAAATAGGTCTTAACTGCTCTGTAAAGATAAGGAACAACAGAAGTTGGCAAGTTGACCTTGGTTTTAAGAATTAATTATAAGACCTATTTGTGCTGGATAGGGCAGACCTGAATAGAGGTAGTCAGCAACTTTGAATACCTTGGTGTGGCTTTTTCTGCCACTCCATTGTGGAAGTTTCACCTTAGGACCATTAAATGTAAAGTCTTGTAGTCGGCAAGGGCTATTTAGAATTTTCATCATTCAGTTGGGGCAAGATCGATAAAAGCCATGATAAGTCCTGTCCAAGTTATGATCATTTTCTTCACCCTTTAGATAAAGGATGTTTAACAATGGCTATTTGAGTCACCACTATTGCCCAAAGGTTATAAAATTCTTACTTTATGCTACAGTGTATGCAGCTATTATATAGGGGATCATTCATCCTTCTATCCCTTCTTAGTCTTTTTCCTTCTGTAATATGTTTTATAATTTTTAGATTTTAGATGTATTTTATATTATTTTTAGGTGTGCTTTTGTTTTTTAAATTTGTATTGATTGTATTTGTTTATTGTATTTTTAGAAATTGTTACGGCCTTTGGTCGCAATAAATTATTTTCGGTTTCAGGATAAAAGCCATGTCAAGGGCCTATTCAGCAAAAACTAGATTACGTATGGTGCAGAGGTCTGGGGTTTTGCTTCGGGGATGAAATTGAGGGGTCACAAAATAAGTTTTTGAGTGCTGTGCTTGAATTGCCACCATCTCTTCCTGCCCCTCTCCTTAGATTGGAAACCGGCATTGATTCACTCAGTTCTAGAATAACTATTAGGATCCTAACTTTTTGGTTTAAGATTTGGACCTATTTGTTTCTGAGGTTTCTGAAAATGTGTCTGATAGAAGACAATTTATTATCCCAACCCTGTAAATCACCAAGGTTATTGTTTGTGACTAATACTTGAGTGAAAATGAAAGGTTTTTTTCACAAGATGATAAATGCCAACTGTTTTACAGAATATATGATGTCTCAGTGCAATCTGACCTTGCTTCAGTACATTTTTCTTGTATTGCCCCTCTTTATATACACTGGAAAACTGGTGGAGGTTTGGAACAATATTCGTCTCTGGATCTTAAAGTAAAATTATGGGTAGCTTTAACCAGACTAAGATTGGAGCAAATGATGACAGCAATGACTGATGTTCACAAAGCAGGAGTCCCAAGGGAGGAGAGGGTCTGTCCTTATTGTATAAAGGTTGTGGAGGATACCGTACATTATGTGCTTGAATGCCCATTATATGATGACATTAGACAATTGTTTCTATTTCCATTGCTGTCTTTTCTTAGGGGTTTTTCCAAGGTCAAAAATTTAATATGGATTATGCAACAGAAAAATGAGTCCTTTTTATTAAGGTTCACTGTGTTTGCCAGCAAGGCAGAAGGGATTAGGCATGATTTTATTGCTTATAAGATGTCATAATTGTTTGTATATTTTAAGTTTTGTCTAGATTTATTCATGTGTATTTATGTTTGGATCTGGGCAAAAGCCAGTATCCGTAAATAAACTTTGACTCTGAAATAACACAAACAGTATTCCCCAAACGGATATTCATTTCTGGAAATGAAGCAGGAAATGAATAGCGATTTGTATTGCCTCACAGGACCCGATTCAAAGAAGGCAAAGATGTTGCACACAATATTCACCAAGGATATTCGTGCCAGCTTGAATGCAAACTGACACAACAGCAGATCATGGTGTTGCTATAGCTCTTGCTGTTTTGCTCAGAGTGACATTCTTTTTATTTCCTCAAAGGAATTTTTGCACAAGGAGTGCCTAATCCTATCCTTTATTTGTTCTGAAAATAACCATTCATCTTTCAGTTTGTATTCACCAGAATTAAAGACAGCACTTGAGGATTCATCCATATGTGAATCCAAG
>QEPC01012435.1:2612829-2623393 GCA_003113815.1 Sphenodon punctatus
CTGGGCTATGCAGGTGGCAGGATGGCCCTCCAGCTGCAGGTATGTGCGTCCGGTGTCTCAACATGGCCCGGGCCATGTCAGCTATGATTTCCCTACACAGGCTGGGGAGCTGCCATAGTGGCCGCGTGTCTGGTTTTACCCATTGACTTCAATGGGACCAGTATTTGGTCTGTAGTTTATGTCAACAAGGTTATTTTTGTTTTAATTGTGTCACTTCCCCAAGTCCTAGGACTTAAGAATTTTGCTCCATTCAGTTTCATGGACCCAATAACTATATTGACCTGAGTGGAATTTAACACCATTTTGTTGAGGGGATAGCAAAGCCCAGTCAATCTGAGTTTGCCCTCCTTTACTCATCTGAAGAGAAAAAGGCAGCTGAGTCATTTTGATGAATTGAGGATTCAACTCTTCAAGGTGCTTAGCACTCTAACCTTGATCCAGTAGGAGACTATATATAGCATTAAAACACACAAATTGTTGCAAAGAAGACAAGGAAACTCCTTCAAAGTTAAGCATATGAGGCATCCTATGTTTCCCCATATGGTCTACATTTAGATGACACAAACATACACAAGACAGAATATGGGATGGAAGATCAAGGAGAGGGTAGATGATCATTGTTATGAATAATGGGCATGATTGCATCATTGCAAAGGACTTCATGAAAATTTTTTCATAGCAGTGGCTTTTGTTTTGTTCATAAGCAGACAAGGAGCAATCTTTCTGATCAGAACAATACTCAGAAGCATGACAAGGAGCAATGTTTCTGATCAGAACAATAAACAATAGACTAGCTCTGTCACTGGCTTATTCCTCCTTGCTCTTGTCCTCCCAAAATGCTTAGGCTGTGGTCTACAAAGCACTAGCTGCTTCATTGTATTACATGTTGGTTAATATCATTCCATCTTAACTCAATAAAGATTTCAAAATATTAACAAAGTATATCCAAAATAAAGTCTTGCCTTGGTTGCTCAGCGCTAGATTGATCAAGGAAATTATAAGTGTGTTTTGTTTGTACAATTCAGACAAGCAAATGGGGACTCTATTTGTTATTTGTCTCCTTTAAATATCTTTAGTGATAATTATTGAATGTCTAGGTCTCTAATGGCCTGACACATTCTGTATAAAGCTATTAGAAATCAGTGCTTATGCAATAATGATCTTCTACAAATACATACCAAAGGAAACTTGCAATTAAATTATCACTAGACTCTTTTGCAGCAGTTCTGATGTGGATAAATAATGTATAAAAATGCTTTCTCTATGATAAACATCCATGGAAAATCTAGATGTTATTATTTAGCACTTCTACAGTGTTGTGTTTGGCTTGGAGACTAGGGCCTGGATCTGATCCTCTTTTTTTATCATGGGCATCACTTCACCATGGTGACTATGGGCGTACACAAATGAGACGTTAGTGTGCTGGAGTCCATGTTCGTGCAGCCTCCCACTCACATGCTTAGTACAGCGTAATGAACAGGTAGCCCCCACTCCCAGGCTTTGTGCTACAAATGTAAAGCATGTGCAAGTGTTCGTCCCGATCGCATAATTGACGGGACACAGACACATGGGCATACATTAGCCTGCATTCACAACCCAACTGATAGGACGTGGACATGTGGGTGCAAGTTAGCCAACATTCATCTGCATGACGGGCTCTGCATACTCCGAGACCCTGCTGTGAGTGGGGGCTGCATCCATGTCCAGTGGGTGGTGGTCACATGGCTGGAAGAGGTGAACACCTAATAAATAAGCAGGTGGACAAATAAAATAAAGTATTTTTTTTCACAGTTAAGTTGTGGAGTTTGTTGCCGGAAGATGTTGTCAAGGCCAGTAAAATAGCAAGGTTTTAAAAAGAATTGGATAAGTTCTTGGAAGTTCATTAATGGCTATTATCCAAGTAGGTTTGGGGGAACATAATCTCTTACTATACTATTGGGTACTGGGAATGAACAATAGGGAAGATTACCCCATTGTGACCTGTTGGATACTTCTCCCAAGTGACTGAAATTGGCCACTGTCAGAGACAAGATGCTGGGCTTGATGGATCATTTGTCTGACCCAGTACGACCCTTCTTATGTTCTTAGCATTCTGTTTACAATTTTAGGGGGTTTGTTGAACACCCATTATGACCTTAATCCCTATTCACATGGCTCTGCACTTTCTCTTGTTTAAATCTGTCTTCTACATTGTGTCAAAATCTCTGCTACACCTGGCTTTCACATGAACAGGAAGGGTTGCTAGGGGAACAGAGCGGAAACAGGTACCTCATTTGTTACCCACAGATAATGCCAACAATTTCAGGTACCATGTTGGACGCTGACTGGCTACGTAAGTACAGAATAGGCATCTGATTACCNCATGCCCCCAGCACAGGGCATAAGGGAGCTCCGGGCACGGGTCCGCCGGTGGAGGGATGACCAGATGGATGATATCATCTGGACCTCGGCAGAACAGGGGGAGATGATGATAGCGGCCATGGACCAGATGGAGGCGACCATCGAGTGGTCCCTGGAACAGGCAGAGGTGCGGGACATGCGGCTCCAGGACGAGGTGTGCCTGGAGCGGAGGCGGGAGCGCCGGGAGAACAGTAGTCAGGTGGAAGCGCTCGGGCAGCTGGAGCAGGCCATCACAGGGATGGTGCGGGAGCACTCCACCAAAATGGACAGGTTCCATGATATTGGGAGCGCCTTGCTCCTGCATGCGGGCACCATGTGTGCCTATGTGATGGCAGCCACCCCTCCAGGCACCCTGCCTGCCCAGGTCCCCATGCTGGGCCCCTCAGCACCCCCACTCCATCCCCAAAAGCCCCAAACCCGCAGGGTCCATGCAGTCACCTCCTGGTCCCCCCTGCCCTCCGGAGGGTGCAGCCACTCAGGGGGTCCCCCTGGGTCCAGAGCCTGCCCTCCCCCCAACTTCCAGGGCCCCCTACTGGCCCAGGAGGCAGCCCAGGACACTTCTGGGGACATGGACAGCGGGGGGGAGGGGAGCTCATAGAGCTCTGTAGCGAACACTGGGTGCTCAAGGGGGCGTCCCAGGAAATGTGGGGGATGGGGAGAAGGGATGGAAGGGGAGGGCAGTGTGAGGTGGGGGCACTATAGGGGGCAGGGCATGGCTCGGGTGGAGGGAGAGGGGTTGGGTGCACATGCACACGTGGTTGAAATAAATTGTGGATGCACTATATTGCTTCCCGTTCCCATTATTGGACGACAGGGGTTGAGTGGTGGTGTACCGGACCGCCTCCCATATAGGGGCTGGGCCAGGGAACTCCCAGGCCCGGGACGGTTTGTTGAAGCCCTCACACCTCGGCCTCCCGACTGATATGCCTCGCCAGGGCATCCCGGATGCGCTTGGCATGATGGTACTCCTTCATGTTCTCAGCGTTCACGTACAGGGGCACCAGGCCGGGGGGCCGGTTCGGCTTGGGGTATTCAAGGGCTGCCCCCTCGGTCTAGTACACGTTGTGCAGCACACAGCAGGCACTGATCACTAGGGCCGAGGTCTCCACAGTGTAGTCTAGCCGCCCAGTGAGAGCCTCCTCCTGCGCTGCTTGAAGTCCCTGAAGGCTCGCTCCACCACGGTCCTGCTGGAGCACAGGCGGGTATTGTATAGCACCTCCGCAGGGTTGCGTGCAACTGGGTAGACCGTCATTAGTNACCCCATTGTGACCTGTTGGATACTTCTCCCAAGTGACTGAAATTGGCCACTGTCAGAGACAAGATGCTGGGCTTGATGGATCATTTGTCTGACCCAGTACGACCCTTCTTATGTTCTTAGCATTCTGTTTACAATTTTAGGGGGTTTGTTGAACACCCATTATGACCTTAATCCCTATTCACATGGCTCTGCACTTTCTCTTGTTTAAATCTGTCTTCTACATTGTGTCAAAATCTCTGCTACACCTGGCTTTCACATGAACAGGAAGGGTTTCTAGGGGAACAGAGCGGAAACAGGTACCTCATTTGTTACCCACAGATAATGCCAACAATTTCAGGTACCATGTTGGACGCTGACTGGCTACGTAAGTACAGAATAGGCATCTGATTACCGGAAAAAATGGGATATTATCATTATCGAGTAATAAGTACAGGAATCATGGAATTAAGCTAGAAAATAAATGTTTCCAAGAAGTTGGAAAATCAGTAGCAGAAGTCAGAAAACTGGGATGAAAAACAGTAAATCGGTATATCAGGTAGCCTGTTCGGTATGAATCAAGTACCAGTTGGTACCCATTGTTTCCGAGTCAGGTCAAGTACTGCAATTTTGAAGGTATATATATTTTTTGTGGGTACTCATCTCAGTACGCACTGAACAGGGTACCCACAAGAACAAAGTGATCTTTTATATTTCGATGATTATCTACCTGCCCCTGGGGCTGCTCCAACATGTGTGCCAGATCTCAATGATTCCAAGTGGAACATCCATTACCTGAGCAGAGTTAGGTAAAACATGAATGAGGAAATACAGACAGTTTATGCACTAATCCATGTGATGGGGGAGTGTATAGAATCTATCCCTATAAGACACTAGGCATATTGGATAGGCCATACTTTAAATTTCTAGTGATATTTTTGTTTTTTCCGATGTCTTGTTGAAGTGGTTTTATCATGATGTTGTCATTTATATTAAAAATACCCAGAGAAAGCTCTTCCTCTTTGTTTGATTTATTTTCATTTTTAATCAGTATGTTTAGTGCTTTCTGCAATAAATGCTACTGTCAAAGAACAATATATTATAAAGAAAGGAAAGCTGAGAGTAGAACAATAGCACTAGCTGTATCTTGCCTATGGTAACATTATCCAAAAGATCCTTGATGGATGTCTTTAGAGCAATTGGATGTCTTTAGAATAATGCAGATATACACCAGTAAGTATGAGATTCTATAGCAAGGAAGTGGGTGTTGGTGGAAGGCACAGAATCATCTGCTGCTAAAAACATTTTGCAGACTAAATCGCTCTCCTTTCCACTCCTCCCAACACCCACTTGGAGATCTCTGTCAAATAACTTCATCTTTGCATTTTGGATTCCATATTAGAACAGTAGTCATGAACCTCTAGATCTGAAGCAAACGTCCAGTTTGATTAATTTTACCACATGTCCAAAAAGAGTCCAATTGAATTTATTGCCTTGAATCAAATAGTTCATTTTCCAAAGTTCATGGGTTCAGTTTTTTGTTTGTTTGCTCACTCTTCAGTGATTCTTTCTAAATTTGTAAATTCTTCGTTGATAAGCAAATGTGATGAAACAAAAAGAAGGGTTGGATGCCCCAATTACCAACTAAATAAGGAAATTAAGTTCCCAATAAAGTGGAAATGGTTATCCACTTGTATCTGGTGACCAGACGGACTGTAGTATCCAATCCACTACAACAAGGAACAATTACAGAGCGGTGTCTGTTTATTATCTGGCAGTTAACCATTTTACTGATTTGTCACATTACCACATAATAATGCAGTGCACCGAATTTACTCCTCAACCTCCCCCAGACCTGGTTTCAGACTAGTAAAGGTAACATTAGGTTACATGCTAAACATGATAATATGGTAATACTGGACACTGGTTAGCCATTGCACTAGTATTATTCAGTTATTTGTGTTGTTGGTAAGCCCTCAAGGTAATTGGTTAGTGGCCGAATAACTGCCAAATTATCCAGAACAGTGGATAGTAACAGCAGATAATAAAGTTACTATTAGTTTCAGCTCCAGGTTTGAACAACGAAAGTACCAAATAAATGAAGAAATGAAGTGACAAAACAAAGAATTTTGTGAATTTCACAGGAGAAATACAATCAAATTTGGGTATTCAATTGTAATGAACTACTATCTGGAACATGGGTGACGGCATAGCTGGGTCTAGACAGCAGGTCCAGGACAGGACAGGAATGGCACAGACGGAACGTAGGTCTGGCAGGAACAGGAACAGAGAGGAGCAAGCGTGAATAAGGGCAGACTCTGGAACTGAATGGAACAAGAATAGGACTCAGTCAGGAACATGCTTCAGTGCAAGAGGACCTGGGACTGGCTCATGCAGGGCACAGGAAAGGACAAGGCTGTTATGGTCAACTTTCTGGATGGACCTATATACTGGCTTCTGACTAATCACCATGCTGGGGACCTATATACTGGCTTCTGACTAATCACCATCACCGGGGAACATGTGGCCTTGGTGGAATAAAGGGCCTACAAGGCAGGGTTTAGGGAAGATAAAGGCCCTTTTTACATGGGCTGCAGTGTGGGGTGGGTGGGTGTTGGTGTGTGCTGCGGTCCATGTGTGCTGGGTGGGTGGGAGTTTCTGACGAGTGCACACCGGCGTACACCAACCTCCCCCCACCGCCACACATCACCCATGCATGGAGGCACATCAATTTTATCCGATGGCTCTGTGCTTAGGTGATTGGTGTAGATGGGTGTGGGTGCGTGTGCGTGTGCGTGTGAGCACGCGCGCACACACACACACCCCAGCTGCGGCGCGGTTCTGACGAGGCTCATCCACGCATGAACACCCAGATTTCTGGGTGTTCATGCATGGGTGCTTCCTATGTAAAAAGGGTCAAAGGCTCAGCAGTAGCACTTGAGAGTTGGCCACTGCCCCAAACCCTGAGGACACTGACTTGAGACTCATTTCCTGGCATCATTTTGGAAAAAGAATACCTAAGTTTGATTTCTGGACATAAAGTTATCAATTTGTTTTGGCTCTTCGTTTGCATGTAGGTGTCTGAGGATGGCACATTTGAGTAGGTCACACCCAGTATTGGGATTTTGCTATACGTTGCTTAAGATTTTAAATGCGTTGACAAGTGCAAGTGGGGAAAAAAAGATAAAATAGTGTTGTGCATACTCCTGCTCACCAGCTCTAAGGGGCCACAGAAAAGTGAGGACAGCCTTGTGAATCACGGCAGAATATGTGGGCTGACTGTTTCATTCCAAATGATATTTAAGTGATAAAGTGAATATGGTCATCTTGAGGAAATGTCATGAACAAATTGGGAGACTCTTATAGTTGTCACCTATCTATTAGCTTAATCTCCAATCTCGCATAAATGACTGTGTTCTGCTTGGAGAGAGAATTGTTACTATGATTTGCTAAACTGCTCTCTACTATCTTCAGACATAAAAATATTAAATCTGAACAAGTAAGGAAGATTTGCCAATACACAGGTTGCCGACAACTGAAATATCGGAGCATATCTTATGTGCTGATTTACATTTGAGCAGAAAGTTACAAACCGAGCAGCACCTGACATTGGGAATGTATTTCTATTTTTCCAACATTATCACATGATCTTTTAAATATCAGCAAATGCCTGTTCTTATAAATATTTTATTCTTAACTAAGAAGAGGCATAAGATTGTTATTGAAATTCCCTCATACCATTAAAGGAAACAGCTTGCTTATGATGTAGTTATTTTTTCAAGTGTGTGATTGCATTTAAATTAACACTTGGGATTACTGCTAATGGTTGTCATATTTCCAGTGGGAGAAATAAATAGGATTTGTTGGATTGTATTGGGGGTGGGAAAGGAGTTGAGATATTAAACTTATCAGTGTAAAATATGTGATGTGGACACTAATTATCGTATCTAAGTTAATGATTTGCTAAACACTGTTTAGAGCCTTTAAAAGCCCAATTTAGAAGTGTTTGGAGAAGAACTACTGTATTCAATTACAGAGGCATACCACTAAATAACTAAATGGAACTATACCTATTATCTTTAGAAAAGAGGTGGTATTTACTGAATGTAGTCTAGTGTGCCTGGATGGTAGGCGAGTAGCACTCTCCATTATAGTGCATAAATATTCTATTCATTAAAAATTAACTTATTGGTTGTATCATTGTGAATGTTTGCTTAGAGGGTCTCTAAGGTGAGAGGTTAAAGATCTGAAAATTTCAGCCACATCTTATTAAAAATGAGTCAGATACAGCTGTTTAGAAATTGCAGGCCGGGGAGCAGGTTTTTTGTTTGGTTTTTTCTTCATTTTTCCAACTGTCTCACACTGAAAACAGCCTCTGATGTTTTAAAAGCCTGTCTGTGAAACTGATGCGGTTTTAGAAAATTAAAGGCTGCCACCCAGGTCTGCTTTTGCTTATTTTTAAAAAGTGGAGGGAAATTTTAAAGTTATAAGCTTTAAAAATATTGCTTTAGCGCTACAGGACAGAAAGCAAAGTTTTTTTAACAGATGCACAGATGCCCGTCAGAGAAACAGGGGTGTTTCTCCTCCCTCTCCGCCTGTCTCCTTGGTGGGGCTCAGGGCAATTGTCCCCTGGGGTTTTGGGACATCGGGGTGGTACACACCCCTCCAGTTACCCTTGGCCTCCTTCCCCTTGCCACCACCAAGCAGCATGTCCTGCTGGGCTCTGCTCTGTCCCATCCAAAACCCATGGGCGCATGTGGAGGGAGGGAGGATGGGGGAGAGGAACTACACACTTCCTTGTTCCTATCCCCCCTCCCCCCCATCACTGGCCGGATGCTGCAGGTAGGGCTTACTTCTTTGCAAGCTGATGCTGGCTCATGTGGGACGCTGCTGCCTCAGCTGATAACAAAGGGGTGAGGCCAGGGACAGTCGACTTCCGGGCCGCCCCTACAAGATCAAGGGGCAGCCGACAGCTGTGCACGTGCCAAAATGGCATGTCCAAAGTAGTGTGCCCTTCGGCTGTGCCCTTCGGCTGGGACCGGCGACCGAAGCCGGGAGCTAAGTCCAATATTGTTAATGTCTGGTGGGAAGGGGAATTAGTAAGGAGAGGGATGTACCCTCCTGGTGAGAGCAGGAGGGGAGGAGGTGGGCCCCCCTCCCTTGTGGTAGCAGGGTGGAGGCTGGGAAATTCTGTTAGAGCGAGGTTGGATATTGTGATTAGTGCTAAGATGAGTTGGGGGGGAGAAATGTTTTACTATATACTGTATTTATTTGTATGATTTAAATTGAGGGTTTTTCTAGCAATGTTCCTTTTTGTAGAGAGAGGTCCACCTCTTGGTGAGAGCAGGAGGATGGGTAGGAAGAAGGTCACCACCCCTTGGTGGCAACAGGGAGGTGGGGGATGGAAATGGTGATGTTAGCTGGTTGAATATTGGTAATATTGGGAGGAGAAGGGAAGGGCATTGTATTGTGATTTGATACAGTATATTATTGAACTTGTTAGAACTGTGTTATTTCAATTGTGAGGGGCNTTTGGAAAAAGAATACCTAAGTTTGATTTCTGGACATAAAGTTATCAATTTGTTTTGGCTCTTCGTTTGCATGTAGGTGTCTGAGGATGGCACATTTGAGTAGGTCACACCCAGTATTGGGATTTTGCTATACGTTGCTTAAGATTTTAAATGCGTTGACAAGTGCAAGTGGGGAAAAAAAGATAAAATAGTGTTGTGCATACTCCTGCTCACCAGCTCTAAGGGGCCACAGAAAAATGAGGACAGCCTTGTGAATCACGGCAGAATATGTGGGCTGACTGTTTCATTCCAAATGATATTTAAGTGATAAAGTGAATATGGTCATCTTGAGGAAATGTCATGAACAAATTGGGAGACTCTTATAGTTGTCACCTATCTATTAGCTTAATCTCCAATCTTGCATAAATGACTGTGTTCTGCTTGGAGAGAGAATTGTTACTATGATTTGCTAAACTGCTCTCTACTATCTTCAGACATAAAAATATTAAATCTGAACAAGTAAGGAAGATTTGCCAATACACAGGTTGCCGACAACTGAAATATCGGAGCATATCTTATGTGCTGATTTACATTTGAGCAGAAAGTTACAAACCGAGCAGCACCTGACATTGGGAATGTATTTCTATTTTTCCAACATTATCACATGATCTTTTAAATATCAGCAAATGCCTGTTCTTATAAATATTTTATTCTTAACTAAGAAGAGGCATAAGATTGTTATTGAAATTCCCTCATACCATTAAAGGAAACAGCTTGCTTATGATGTAGTTATTTTTTCAAGTGTGTGATTGCATTTAAATTAACACTTGGGATTACTGCTAATGGTTGTCATATTTCCAGTGGGAGAAATAAATAGGATTTGTTGGATTGTATTGGGGGTGGGAAAGGAGTTGAGATATTAAACTTATCAGTGTAAAATATGTGATGTGGACACTAATTATCGTATCTAAGTTAATGATTTGCTAAACACTGTTTAGAGCCTTTAAAAGCCCAATTTAGAAGTGTTTGGAGAAGAACTACTGTATTAAATTACAGAGGCATACCACTAAATAACTAAATGGAGCTATACCTATTAGAATGGAGCTATACCACCTAGAAAAGAGGTGGTATTTACTGAATGTAGTCTAGTGTGCCTGGATGGTAGGCGAGTAGCACTCTCCATTATAGTGCATAAATATTCTATTCATTAAAAAATAACTTATTGGTTGTATCATTGTGAATGTTTGCTTAGAGGGTCTCTAAGGTGAGAGGTTAAAGATCTGAAAATTTCAGCCACATCTTATTAAAAATGAGTCAGATACAGCTGTTTAGAAATTGCAGGCCGGGGAGCAGGTTTTTTGTTTGGTTTTTTCTTCATTTTTCCAACTGTCTCACACTGAAAACAGCCTCTGATGTTTTA
>QEPC01012435.1:2665600-2678312 GCA_003113815.1 Sphenodon punctatus
GGCAACAATGCAGCCCTGCAACATGTATAATCTGTGGGTGGTGGGTGGGTAGTGGGTGGAGAGTGTCTTGTGTGAAAATGTTCTTAGTCATCATCACAGTTCCTTCTTTGCTATTTTCTATTATTTTCTATCTTGAACTAAGAACTTACTTAGTCTCTCTTCATAACGTTGAAACTAATTATAGATTTAATTTATATCTTATTAAGTAAAGCTAAGTTACTAAGATTTGAGTTTTTCACTTTATTTCAGCAATCTGGTAAGAAAAGGGTTTCTTTCTTATTGTGGTAGGTGAGAACAGGAGGACCAAAGTAATAGGATTCTGATATTCGATCAAAACTTTCCACAGGACCAAAATTTAAGGCTACAGTGCATGCTAGCCAATAGAATGCTGAAGATGTCTGCTGAGTCTTCCCCTCCCTCTTGCTCTTCCCCCTCCCATTGCTTATCAATTTTGATTGGCTTTTCTTAGCAACTCCCCACAGAGACTCCATAGCCCTGGACTCTGCCCCCTCCCCCCCCCGAGCTTCCAGCCACAGACAAGGTAGGAGAGCTGGGAAGGGGACAACGTGGCTTCCTCCTTCTTCCTATCTATTTTGTTTTTCAAGATTCTCGTGTATCTCACCAAGAATCAAGTCAATTCTCATCGAGAAACATGAGAAACTTAGAATCCAAATGTCAGCCTTCTCCAGTGTCTCTAAAAAGCTGAAGGAGATGAATTTTCTTTTCATGGATAAATGACATAAGTGCACGTGGGTGAAATGAATGGAAGTGCACCACAGGATACAAGTAAAGCTCCTTCATGTTAACGATTACGCCTCAAGATATAAAAATGTAAGCAGGGTCAGTTCTTTTCTTCCTTTGGTAGAAGTGAGTTTGGGGGATAGAGAGAAGGAGGTCTTAATATTTGTTTCTTCCCACTTTGATGGATTCAGTTATATACTGAAATTTCATTGTCATTGCATTTGTGTGATCCACGGCTTTCTTCTTGCAACGACTTTCCATTCATGTTCATGATAGCTGGATTAATCCCAGTCTTCGCCACTGATGTGATAATGCAGCTCACCCTTTAGAATTTTCTCCAACTAAATATAAAGCTCAAGGCCAACTCAAAAATGTAACCTATTCTGCTATATTTGAAAGCTTTAGGTCTAAATTATTTAGGCCAGTTAATATAGGGATCAGTCCAAGGTATGTGCACACACAGAGCAGTAGACACCTGCACAAAGTGCACACCCCATGTGAACCAAGTGCAGTATGTGCATGAACATATCAAGTGCAAAATATACATGCATCAAGTACATGCTATCCATGCATTCCTCCTGGTGTGCACAGGAAGTGCACGCATCCTGCACTTGTTGCATGGGTGTAACCTACACATGGTGCATGTGTGAACCTTGATTTGGGCCCGTAAGAATTCCACATTTATAATTGGGATAAACAGAGATCAGAATTTGTCATTACCTGCTCTACTCTTCTTTTTTTAACCTTTTAATGATTCAATCTTGAGGTTACTAATGTGCTGATTAGGGTTGAAACTTGTCAATTTTTTCCACATTCTCGTCAAGAATCAAGTTTCTTGGATCAATTCCCATGAGAATTGAGAGTTGAGAAAATCCTCAGCTCTTAACTGTTTTTTGATCAAGATTTCTCTCTTGGTTTACTTACCAGAGCCATGTGTGTGTGCTGCGTCCTGCGCCAAGTCTTGCATTCCACGTCTGTCTGTCTGCCTCTCTTCTCTCTTTTTTTCTGAAACCACAAACTCCATGATGGTGGAGTGTGGTGAGAAGAAAAACAACTGTATATGTGCAAAATGATCACCAGGTTATTTTGCGTGGGAGCAGCCCTTTCCTAAAATGGCACTGGTAGCATCACCACCATTTTGGAAAAGGGCAGAAGTCTTGCACATGTGCAGACTGATGGACCTTTTCCAAAAAGCAGCTGGTGGTCCTAGGGATCTGTACATTGTTCCCTGAGGCCCGCTCATGTGGAGTTCCACAAGATTCCATTCTGTCTCCTCTCCTGTTTAACGTATCTATGAAGCCACTGGGGGGAGTTTGTACGTAGCTGGGAAGTTAGTTGTCATCAATAATCAGATGTCACCGAGCTGTATTTATCTTTTTCATCCGACCCACGCCCTGCTGTCTCCTTGCTGTCCTTGTGTCTGGCCACTGTGGGGGACTGGATGAGGTTGAGCCAATTGAAGCTTAATCCTGATAAGATGGAGGTGATGTTGAGGGGAGGCAGGGTTGGTGGTCTGGGGGAGTGGAACACCCCTGTTATCGGGGTTTTTTGTTTTGCATTGGTTCCATCTGTGTGGAGCTTGGGGGCGCTCCTGGTTTCACAGCTGCACTTGGACTTTCAAGTGTTGGCTGTGACCACGAGTGCACACCCATCTCCACCCACCTCCATCTATCTCCATGCACAGAGCAACTGTCATTGGTGACCATCGCTCCATGCGTGGGTGGAGTTAGGTGGAGCATGGGAGCACACAAGCACATCCACCCACCGTGGGCACTGTTCGCATGGGTACCCCCACCCACCTCACACGTGTGTGGTCGTGGTGGGGGCAGGAGTGAGCACCCGTGTGAAAAGGCCCTGGGAATCAGGTTAAGTAAGGATAACCATGCTTTGTCCTTAGCTTAGGTTTAGATGGACATTAAATGGTAAAAATTAGAACATTTCTTTCCCTCTTAAACATCTGTTGGGTCTCACTGACCCAAAGGAAAATAGGACTCATCAACTGTCTGTGAAACTGATGAAAAGTAAAATCACATCATTCTATGTGTGAACATTTTCCCACCCTTTTACTGTGGGGATTTAACCTGATGCATTTTGCATTAACACTTACGACTGGAGCTCAGCTCCCTGCAGGTTCATGTGGTTACCAATAATAATAAAAATCCTACTTTTAAAATAAATATCAGTCTGTTGCCATCTGAACATTCTCTAACTGGTGTGCAGACAGTGTATACAAACAGATAATGCTTTTTTTAACATTGAATAGGTTTTATATTTAATTTTTTGGTAAATAAATCTTCAGATATTTGTCAGAGGGCAAAGGTAAAGTCGCACACATGGTGTGTTCCCATATGCTAATGCAAGTGAGTCATTATCATTGATGAAAGGAGTACTACCAGTGTGAATTGGCAGTTGATGATTTGACATATGCAGCTGAAATTTGCAGTCTTGGATTTTATTTTCTTTGCACAATATAAGATACATGAGAGCAACTGAAAATAAGTAGATTGCTTTTATTGGTTTTGCAGGCTGATGGCTGTAGACAGGGAGCCATGTTCACTGTGTTTTCCTCATTGATGACAATGAGAAAAATGCACTGAATGTGGATCCCTGACTGTAGATAAGAACTTGTCTTTCTCAAATAAACGAGGTACACACACTCCTCATTCATCAGGTGCACAAGGTGCTTGAGTGTGTGTATAAAGTTGTGCATCAACGTGCCATGCTAGCCTTAACCCTTGTGTTTTGGAATCTATCTGATGATGAAGCCCTACAAAACTTAACATAAAATATTTGGTGAATCTTATCCTTTATCAATTATCCTCAGTTAATACTTATTTGTTATCAATTTATTCTTTATCAGTCCTTATCCTTTATCAGCCTCAGGCAGTTTGGACATTAAATGGTACTCATTGAGTTCCCCAAGAAACCAAAATCAAAGAAATTTTAACCTAATTTCTGTTTTTCTGTTACCAGTTTTTCATTTTACACCATCCACCGAGACAGGGAAAAACTTAAGTACATTCAGAAATACCATGGAGACAGTTGCACACCACACTAGTACTGTATTCATGCCTGCGGTGGCAGTGGTAGCAGAGCAAAGACGCAGCATCGGGGAGGAGCCCGATGGCAGAAGTAGAGCTGCTGTGGCTGGGGTCATGCCGTGGCTTCCTTAGCGCATGTCAGGGCAGGATTTTGCACCCTGACGTGCGCGAGGGAAGTTGCCAGAAGCCCATTTGTATGGGAGCTAGTTCCGGAATCAGGCTCCTCCCTGTTGCTGCATCTTCCCTCACGGGTCTCGCTGCTGCCACACTACTTCAGGTGTGAATGTGAGCCAGAATCGGTCCATGAAATAAAACATTGGCAACAGAGGATCAGTAATATCCAGCATTTCAGGTAACCAGGTACCCATTTTGGTAGACAGATACCAATCGGGCACCCAAAAGGCTGCCCCAAATACCAGGTATTACCCGCAGGTAAGAAAAAACCTTTCCCATCTCCGCTCTACCTTCCAGAGCCCAGTGCAGTCCCAACATGTTGGGTGACAATAAATATGACGGGCCCTCTCTATGTCCTGCATTGGTCCATGTGAGCCAGGGACTCCCTGTCACATATATTAACAGGCCACCAGTTGTGAGTCTGCTGCTCCCTTGGTCCAGGTAGGCAGCTGGCCTGGATGTAGTCCCTTGGATTATTCCAGGCCAACAGCCAGGGCCAAAGGCTACCCAGGTGGGCCAACACAGGTCATAGCAGGACCATACCTCTATTAGTGACCACATTCCCCACCAGGGATAGGGGGCAGCCATGATGGGTATCCATTGCTTCCCATTAATAGCTGCCATGACTGCCCATCATGGTGTGCAGGCGGGCACTGAGAGCTTCCCAGCTGTGCATCTGTACCATTCCCCCACTAGGCTGGGACAGGAGAGAACTCATTGGCCGACCCGGGCAGGAACACGCATATTCTGTGCGACAACCTGACCCCATCAGGGACAACCCACTCTCCCAAAGCATGTAGCTTGTGTTCTGGCTGCACATTTATTTTCACCCGTTGTCAGCACCTAAGTGTGGTCTGACCATTTGTAAGTATGCCCCAGGTACAGAAGTGCATTCTGTACTCTTACAAGATGGACAGAAGCTCAGTGGCTGTGGTTATTCTTCCCTATGAGGCTTCTTGCTGTGAATAGGGATTTGGCACAGTAAAAACGTAATGTACTTTCTGCATATTATAATCATAATTGTGCTTCTTTTTTTAAAAGGAATTCCCTTTTCCATACTAGATTTGATGAGTTATGGAATTTATTCAGTCATCATGTTGTTCTAAAAGATGAAGATAAACCTTCTTGACGTAGTCCGTAGATGAGGAGGGAAGTCAGGAAAAAACAGTAAGGGAAAATGACAGTGACCCACTAGCACAAAGTAGGACACCTTCTGTAAACACCTCATGGGATAGAGATGAAAATTGATCTCAATCCATGTACTCCCAGGAAAGCCCTGCAGCAAATCTCAACCCTGGAAAAGAATTTAAAAGGAATTAATGTGCCATTGGGCCAACCTTTCCAATGAATGTTGAAGAGAACTTGAGGCATTAGATCATCATTCCAGCCCCAGTTCAAGCCCTTTCTCATTGTGAACACTTTTGCATTTTCAATAAATTAGGAGGTTTAACTCACTTTTCACCTTTACTTTTATCATTCAAATATGTTTTCACTTTCATAGACGCTAGCAATCAGATTCCACCAAGTGGAAGTCAGCATATCATCTGCCTCTTATATTGGCATAGAGTCACGCATGGCTTTCCTCGGTTCAAGAAGTCGTTCAGGCATATAATAAGCAGAGGACTGACAATTTAAAACTTTTTTTTTTTATTATTGAACGATGTATTGTCAGATTGATGACTGGCAACAGCTAAGTCTGCATTTCTTCCATCCTGACAGAGTCTCTAAAATGGCTGCCAGGTTTAAAGGCCATAGCTACTAACTAGTCCTGAAATTAACAAACATTGGCGTATTCACAAATATTATACAGATTCTCAAATCGTTCTCTGAATATCTCTCTGCAATTGCCTCCCCCCTCAAAGGCTGCCTGCACACGGGCAGCTCTATCTGGGGCTGGGGGTTTCCTACCCCAGAAGGCTGCACTGCACAGTGGAGCACAAGCTGCAGATGAGGGTTGCTGGGGCAACTGAGCCTTTGGTGTGAAGACAGGTCTAATCTTGTGAGACCTGAGGGTGCCATTTTTGTGTGCCTTGGGCGAGGCAGCCAGTTCACCCCAGGAGCTGCTGAAAAGAAAAAGCACCCACCCACCCGCCACATAATAAAAAATTGTGGACCATGCTAGTTTCCGATTATATGGGTGGATGCCTGCCTCTAGAGGAAGTAATTTTTTTTCTACAAAACCCAGATTGTTCATGGGTTTGATAGTTTTTCACCTTTCTCACAGTGCGTGAGTCAAATAGCAAAGCTAGAAGTGGGCTGCAGTTAATTTTGGTTGGAAACTTGTCACTCTCTTTGTTATGGGTCCAGTAAGTCTGTTCATCTTGCTTTGATTAGAACATTATTGAAGACATCTCCTTAAGAGATGGGGCTTCAGGGGGAAAGAAAGAGCAGGAGTGGAAAGCTTTCAGTCAAGGCCTAGGCAGGAGGGTTGAGCAATCGACCAAAGGAAAGTGGACCATCGCTTCCCCTCCTGCTTCAGGTCACGAGGAGGATATGATGCCTTCCCAACCAGACAGGTGACTGGGGCAAGAATGACCTAGGACAGTTAATTTGCAATAAATGCAGTACCGCGAGAACAACAGGCCACTCTTCATAGTAATTAACCCTGTGTGACAGGGCCCTGGAGGTAGTACCCTCCTCTGTTTCAATTGTTCTAATTTGAATATAGAGTGCGGCCTTTAAAATCCAAACAGCATCTCTTGGAGCAACCGTGTCTACCTGCTTCACCCCTGAGCTGCCTGGTATATTGGAAGGTGGTCCACCAGATATTGAAGTGGAGCAGGCTGTGCTTGCCCTGGGGCAGCCCTGCTGTCAGCACTCCGGATCATGCCGGAGTACTGCTGGCAGAACAAGTTGGCCAAATCTGGGGTTCCAGCCCAGAGTGAAGCTGCTGTCCATCTGCTCAGCGGACCCACACTGCCACTCCACTTCCAGCAACACCATAGAGTTGTGGGTGCCAGCATAGAGTGTGGGGCGATCACCCAGAACTCCACGGCGTGTGTGTGTGTGGAAGGGGGGGGGCTCCATGTGGGTGAACTGTGGCCAGAAGAACCTGGTGGGTCCATCTAAATCAGACCCAGGTGTGGTTGGAAGTGGGTGCATGCAGGGGGGGGGCACCCGTCCCCCACCCCTATGACTACTGCTATGAGGGTGATTGACTAGGTACTCAGTTTTATCTTTGTGTCCTACAGTAACAACTATGAAAATTTCACAGCTGAGTAGCAGAAATGGGCTCTGTTTTATTTCTTGTTTAGCTTTTAGATCGCCAAAGTGGAGTAGTATGTTGAACAAACCCTACTATCCTTTATCATATTCCTAGTGAGAAATAGCGCTGGAACAAATGTCTCTGGTGAATATATATTAGATTCACATACTTCAATTCAGGTCCGATGAACAATGAACAAAACACTATTTTCACCCACTTCATTCAGATATTCATTTTGTTTCTATGGTTTTGGTTTTGGGGGGTGGGAATCGTATTTTTCATCATTTTGCTTTCTATATTCAGTTGAATAGCTGAATATCCAAAGAAAAATGTCCAAAAACCTCCTGGAAAACAGGATTGTTAACCAGATCTGAAAATATTCTTTTCATTGTGAATATTCATTGGGCTGCTTAAGTTGAAATGCTATCCAAAAATGAAAAATAAATAAATAAATGTGAATACAGAACTTACTATTAATTTCATCACTAGCCTGGAAGTTCTTTAAGAGCAGAAGATACATATACAGTGACTAGCACTATTTTATTTTTAAAATGACATTAATTAATTAATTTAAATTCAATACCCCACCTTATCTGGAGGACCTCATGAATGGGGACTACAATTTCATCATGGAGATCTATGGTGGTCATGGGAATTGTACATTTCCCAGAGTTCATATTAATGCTATGGTTTTTCATGAGGTGGAGACAAAGGCCCTTGTTACCTGGGCTGTGATGCGGGTGCGTGTCTGTGTGTGCCGTGGTCCATGTGTGGTGGGTGGGTGGGGGATGTAGATGGGCACACACCCATCTACACCCACCTCCAACCATCAACACACAAGGAGCAGCTGCCATTTTCACTGGTTGCTCCATGTGTGGGGGATGGGTGGAGGTGGGTGTGCATGCTGCAGGATTTACACAGGTGGCACCCACACATGAACACCCAGATTTATGGGTGTTCATGCATGGGTGCCGCCCATGTAAAAACGGCCAAAGTAGAGCAGATGATTTTTCACTGGATTGACTTCAACTTGGTTGGACTATGGCCCTTTTCACATCAGACAGGTCCATTCATGCTGTGTGGGCAGCAGATCTGCTGCATTGGGAATGTGTGGGCGCTGCCTAATGTGACTGCTGTGGCAGGTGAGTGGGAGTGTGTGCATGCTCCCAATCTCTACCCACCTCTACCCATTGTCCACGCATGGAGCAACTGGCGAAAACAGCGGTTTCTTTGTGCGTGGAGGTGGCCGGAGGTTGGTGTTCACCCACATAACCCCGTCCCCCCGCCCCTCAGCACTGACATGCACACTCATCCCCCCCACACGTGCACCCATTTGAAAAAGGCCTATATAAGTTCCCAAGCCACTTGCAATAAAAAACACCCTCTCATGACTTTTCATCAGTTGCTAACCTTGCAGCGATTGCTTTGAGAATTGACAATGAAGACTGCAAGAGATCATACTCTTCTTACAAATATGTCTTGCAAGTTGACAGATGTGGAATCAGAAATGACAATCTTGATGTGAAGCATGGTGAGAATGGTGGAAAACTCTGTGTGTAAAATGACCATCTTAACTTACAAAATAGTGACAGTTGTCAAAAGCAGTAGTCTTGATAGTATTGGTTTTAATTGTACGTATATTAGCATTCACCATCCCTATTATAAACAAACAGGTTTATTACTCATTCAGTATTTCATGTAGAGCTGAAATAGGCAATTTTACCTTATCTTGCATTAAATTACTTCATCGTTCACTACTTTGGTTTTGCTTAGGTTGACTATTTCAACTTTGGTTCAATTATTTTGGATTAGTTTAGGTTAAAACAAAAAAGCATTTTTTTTTCCTTGTTGTATACAGTATCAAATAATGAATTAACATAATCACATACAAATTCCTCAGAGGTGCACATACATTTTAATAAAAAAATGTGATTGCTGAATTGCATCTTTGGGTGTCTTCAGACGCTATGGTGGCATGGTTTAATCTGATTTAGCACAAATTAATCCAGGTACCACCGTATGCTTAAATGTGCATGCCAGATGTTAGCCCAGTCCAGCTCTTAGCCATGGGGGGGGGGGGGAGCTAGTCCGGCTGTGACTCCAATCACAGGGAAATCTCCAAGTCACAGCTTGGGCTATGCTTCAACAGTGCTTACTTCACTGGAGCCAGCCACTGGACCCAAAGTAAAGCAGGTCATCACATCTGATCGCCCGTTGTACTTACTGCAGTTTGGAGTGGTGGGGGATACCCGGTGCCTGTCAGCTGGAGGGGCAGGGCCACTTCATGTAGTGTGGGGGCTGGGCTGGGTGGATGCACATTTATGCATCTCCCCACCCCCTTCCCGGCTCAGCTGCTGTAACGTTTGGTCAGAGGTCATGCTGAGTTCTGGCTGGAATGATGGCTTCCGGGTCTCCTGCCATTGCCCAGAGCAGTCCATGGTGGCAGCAGGAGCCATTCCGTCAGAAAACACCCTCTGATACATACTTTGACACCAGCATTTTTGAATGTGCAGAATTCCATGTTTAGTAAGAAACCTGATTGGTGAACAAAGATATGGAGCTATCTGAACAGATAAGTGAGCCTAAAAATGTTATAGGAATCAGGATCACTATGTTGTTGTTCTTCTCTGTGGTTATTTCCAAAGCCATATAATCAGGAAGCTACTATAGTTTGGCACGTGCATGGATTTCTGCTTTAGTCATCCTTTCTAAAATTGTTGTATGCCCCTTTTATTCAAGTGCTAACTCGTAATGTGTGACAGAATTTTTATGTAAGTTTTAAATAAAATATTTGTTAAGCTTTTGCTTCTGGCCTGTTATTTGGAACTGAAAACTTGTTAGTTTCTCAGCACTAACATGATTTTCTTTGGCCAGATTGATATCTATCCGTCTGGGTTTCCTGTAAAGCATTGATGTCTTGAGGCAAGGTTTCCAAATGAATTAATGTTGTTATCTTTCACCCCTGGAGATTCAAATCTTTCACAGGTGAAAGCTGACTGTCAATATGTTATAGCCAGAGTCAGATGTGAGGAATGGGCAATTAGTTGTACAATAGAAAGACTCAGAGTGGTTGCATTTAGAAGACTTTTTATTTGGAAAAAACTAAGGTATGAAAAAGAGTATATTAGAGGGAAAATATGAATTATGATAAGATATGATAGCAGCATTGTTGTTCGAAATGGCCAAAATGAGAAGAGAAATAACTTTTCAGACGTGAGGGTTTAAATTTACATGTATATAGACACCTGAATAACATGGGTCAGCTTTTAGAGACAGCAGATATCATGCTGTACTGTTGAGAGGCAGTGTAGCCTAGTGCGTGAGATGTTGTACATGGACCTGGGACACCTGGATTCAAATCCTATCTTCAGCCATGAACTCATTGGGTGGTGTTGGGTAAGTCACAGGGTGAAAACAAACAAGCCAGGGGTGAGCCAGATCTGGCTGCCATGCTTTGGGCTGACAGGGAGGGCCAAAAAAGCAATCTTCAGGGTGGGGAGTGGGCTGCCATCACAAGTTCCTCCATGCCACAGGTCGAGCAAGAAGCCGTTCACACAGAGCAGGACTCCTGGACCCCTGCTACACAGCAGAATCAGGTCCCCAGGAGGAGCTGCAGGAAAACAGCTGATTGAGGGGGCTGGAGGAGCTCACTCACCTTGGCCACCAAACAGCTTAATGGGGGTGAAGGAGCGCACTCACCTCAGCTGCCAAACAGCTGATTGGGGGTGGAGGAGCGCACTCACCTCGGCTGTCAAACAGCTGATTGGTGGTGGAGACACGCACTCACCTCGGCTGCCAAACAGCTGATTGGGGGTGGAGGAGCGCACTCACCTCGGCTGCCAAACAGCTGATTGGTGGTGGAGACACGCACTCACCTCGGCTGCCAAACAGCTGATTGGGGGTGGAGGAGCGCACTCACCTCGGCTGCCAAACAGCTGATTAGGGGTGGAAGCATGCAGTCATCCTAGCTCCCCAACAGCTGATTGGGGGTGGAGGAGCGCAGTCACCTCAGCTGCCAAAAAGCTGCGAGGGGAAGTTAGATGCACTGGAAGTGGCCACCCACCATAGGAATCTACAGCACATGGGGCTTCCTGCGACCTCTTTGAAGACGCATTCTGAAAACCACAATATCAGGGTTTCCAGAATGCATCTTTAAAGAGGCCATAGGAAGCCGTGCATGCTGCTGCTGCCTCCTACGGCCGGTGGCCACTTCCAGTGCATGCAAAAACACCCCACATGGCTTTTCCTAGTGGTGCAATGAAGAACACACTTCCCTGGTCGCTCATCTAATAGCAGCCTTAGAGTTGGAAGTGATCTCAGAGGTAATCTAGCCCAAACCTCTGCTCAGTGCCGGAAATCCATAGCTACAGCATCCCTGACAGATGGGCGTCCACCTCTGTTTGAAAACCTTCAGCAAAGGAGAGCCCACCACCACCCTAGGCAGTTTGTTCCACTGTCAAACAGCTCTCACCATTAGGAAGTTCTTCCTAACATTTAGCCGAAATCTGCGTTCTTGTAATTTGAGCTCATTGGTTCTAGTCTTGGCTTCAGGAGCAACAGGGAACAAGTCTGCTCCATCTTCTATGTGACGGCCCTTCAGATATTTGAAGACAGCTATCATGTCTCCCCTTAGTCTTCTCAAGGCTAAACATACCTAAACAAACACCATACGTTTGTTGGTGTGCCGCCAGATGTTTGCCTGAGATTGCTCCAGGGAATGTCAGTGGCATGACAAGGTTGCAGTCCTGGAGATATCCAGGGTCAGAGTCCAGGCTACCATCCTCCCAACTGGGCCAAAGCAATCCACTTAGACATGTTTGTTATGGACTGCCATTACCTGGTCCGGATCACGTCTGCCATGGCTGGCCACCATTATGGTTGATTATCATTTACCACCATGGCTGCCATCATGGCAGGGGGTGGAGCACAGTGTGGGGGCAGGGCCAGCTGTCCACATGTTTCTGCGGCTCCCAAATCTCCCCAATGGCCCATTCATGTGCACATTTGTTGGCCGGCCCAACCCAATCAGTACCATGTTGGCAGTGGGTTTTTAACATCCATAGCATGAGGAAAACCATGCAAATCTACTACATCCTAATATTTCTGCTCTCTTGTTATTACTATTATTATTAGCAAGCATTTATATAGTGCGAGCAATGTACCTGGTGCTTTACAAAGTAATGGAATAGACACGGTCCCTGCCATAGGGCTTACAATCAGGGCCCCAAGGGAAACGCGGGTCTGCGAATCGCAGATTTCCCGCGGAATTCCCCTCCCCCGCGGAATCTCCTGCCCCGCTTACCCCAGCGCAGAATTTCCAGCCTGCACTGCGGGGACGCGGGGCAGGAGATTCCATGAGGGGAGGGGAATGAAAAAACCCTCGGGGCTTCCCCTCCCCAGCCTCCCCAGTTGCCAGGGGCCTTTAGATAATTAATTTGCTTACCAGGGATGGCAGCAGCAGCTGCTCCGTCCAGCGCGCTCTTTTCCTGCTCGTACTTCCTGGCCCCTCCCGACGGGGCCTCTCAGGGCGACGCAGCCGGATGACGTCATC